>JAOVVI020012026.1:0-12401 GCA_028571085.2 Nepenthes alata | reverse complement strand
TTTGATGTGAGCACAGCAAATTGACAATAATGATTTGATGTGAGCACAGCAAATTGACAATAATGATTTGATGTGAGCACAGCAAATTGACATGAATCGTTAGAAAGATTGCTTACCATAGGTTTCGCTAAGGCATCAAAGAGACGGTTTCTTCCAACGCTAGCTATGGGGATGTTGACTGGAGTAACTGCCAAGCGGAAGGCAGGGTAAGAAAATGATGCATGCATGATCGGTGACGGCCTGACAAGAGTTAAACGACGGCGTAGACAGTAAAGAGGACGGCGGAAGGGAAGATCAGTAGAGGAAAAAAAGGGGAAGGGAAACGACCGAGGAGCTAAAGGTCGAGGTTCTTCGGGCCGTGATGCAGAGAGAGAGAAGCAGGCAAAAGATAAGGAGAGAGAGTGAGAGAGGAAAACAGAGAAAGGGGGAACCGAGGAGATGGAGAGAGAGAGCATAAAGTGCAAATGTTTCCCTCCCTTTCTCAGCACAGTGCTAAACAGATTATATACAGTAAGACTAGTTATTGTGATCCAATAACTAAAAGCAAAACAAATAAAACAAATATAACAAAAAATAGAAAATGAAGGGCACATGGTAGAGTTGGTAGCAGTGGACTGATGTGGCCGCGACAATTCTGCTATTGAATCGATGTGCCTATAACATTGCCGTTCCCAACAAGAAGAACCTTGTCCTCAAGGTTAAGGAAAAATCCGCTATCTCTAACTGTAGCCGCTTTGATTCAAACTAGTGTACCAAAATTTTGGCAAGCCTTTGCTGGTAAGGTTTAGCATGACCATTCAGCAAAATAGCTCTGCTACTAGGTAAGAGGCTTTGAGTTAATTTCGAGACTCCAGCATGTTTCAAAGGTGCACACACAACCTTAGCATACTCTTGGCCATGGCATTCAAAGTATCAGAAGGGGTTGGCCTTATGATCGACATAAGTGATGTTAGTAGCAGCTGTCTTAACTTGTTGGAAAGGTCCCAGGATGGTTATTACTCGGAAGGGTAGGTATTCATCTCAAAATGGGTTGAAAAAGAAGAAAGCGGACAAATCCATTCCTTTATATTAAAGTGTGTGCATAGACTAGACAAAGGGTCAGGATCATTTTTTAATCTTATTGCACATGAATAGCACATCCATAGAAGACTTCGTCATGAAGACACCAATCAGCTTGACGATCCCCTCTCCTCCGACTACAATCAAGCAGTACCCGGCAATCATAATACAATCAATTGGACATTCGGTTCATGTGTTTCTAAGAGCTGCCAACTTTTTCTCAAGCTCATCGATACCCGAGCTGGAACAGAGGAAATAGATACATGTTAGAAACAGATACAATGCAGCAATGAAGCAAGCATGATTTGAATGGATAGAGACATGTTGATATAAACATGATAACCAGGATTACTAATATATTACATAATTAATAGTGAGACATATAAAGTCACAATTACTTCTATGACTTATTTCAGACTTAAAAAGACAGACAATAATTGAACTTTACATACCCCCTTTGGAAAGAAGATAACAAAGCGCATTCCCCAAATGAAGCTTGATAACCAAGAAAGTTTCCACAATCAAGGTAAGCTCTTCCCACTCTCAGTTTCAAAAAGCAATGGGTCCTCCAACAGCTAGTCTTTGATTATCTCTCATATTTTTTGGTCTCTAAAATTATGTTTGACAATTTTTCACATACAGAAATTGGTAACCATATGGATTCCCATTGATGGTATCAGTAAGGTTTATAATATAACTAGATATTATATTGTGCAAGGTAGTGTGCCAACGAGAAACACACAGGTTTCAATGATGGAGAGAAACACACATCATTGTGGACTAGATGGACGCATGCATATATCATTTAAAAGGTGCCCATATATGAGATCTTCGAAGGAGGAATGGTGGTTCCCGGACGGTGAAACAAATAGGTTGACATCAGAGAAATGTTAGTATAGGCTTTTGTAAGAACTGTGTTGATCCTGCAGAAGGCTTCCCAATTTCCTATCTTCTCAGCTAAAAATTCTTATGAACTTCTCCAAAAAAACAGGGTGAGGCAACCCTGGTTCAAACCCATTAGTAGTAACTGCTGTGATTTACCCATTTAGCCAATCACAGTTAATGAGTTAAGGCTCTATTGTTGTTATTGTCATTGTTATTTACCTAGATCTGCTTTCATCGGTTAGATTGCTGTTCATCGGAGAATTCTCACAAAGGACAGACTACATATCTGGTGGTTTGATGTGGATGATGGGTGCAAACTCTGGGGTACAGCTATTGAATTAAATGTTAAGAGGTCCTTTTAATTATACTGAGCGGAAAATGGGATTTCAATTCTGTAATATGCTGGTTTCAGAATATCACAAGGGAAAGACCAAGTCTAATCGGGACACAAAAGCTCTTTCTGAGCTGCAATATACGATTTGCAGAATAATGGCCCAATGCATAAGGTTTACAAAACTTCATGGAAGAGGTTATTTTCATGGTTGAACCCATGATGATATCTCCGGTTCATAAAAGAAAAATCTAAAAATTGCACTAAGGCTCAACCTGTACTGCAATTATTTCATAAAATTTATCAGGTATTTTTTAAATCTAAAACTAGGAAAGTAGAGTAAGTACTGTAGATCACACACAACGTATACTTCAGATTACAGCCATGTTTGAAATTACTTCGGAAACATCTTTTGAAAAAAGAACTATAAATGGAAAATTTTTCACAAAGCTTTCTAAAAGTTGCTCTTGAGTGTTTCAATAAGTTGCTATGTTTTTCAAAAGAAAAAAAAATTACTTTAGAGATTTTCTAAAAACATAAACTAAGCAATTTTGGCATAAAAACTATAAATTAAAGCTTATTTCCAGAACACTTGGAAGTTTACTCAGGCAACTACAAAAAGCTTATCTTCTTCCTACTCAATGAAAATCAAACTGCTTTATAAGATGATTATATAACATGGGAAAACTTTTCCAGATCAAGAATACGAGCATTCATGAGATTTTGCAAGTTGTTTGATTACTTTTTTGCATAAATAGATAATTCACGGTAGACTTCTGAGAAATTTTTCAAATGAGCTCCATCATGCACATAAGATGTCTATAGGTAATTTTAAGGCCTGGTCACCTTCTAAATATTAGATTTGTAACTGTTCCTTCTGATGAATATTAGGTTTGCACTAAAAGGTTCAATGCTACAATGACAAGTCAATAATATCAAGAAGAAATAACAGACACTATTTTTGTTCCTTGTATTTGGCTTAAAGAAAAAAAAGCAACATTCCTACTTCTAAGCAATAGTACTGATTTCCCCTTCATGAATATGATTGCATCTGGTATAAACCTTGCAAACTTTCATCTACTCGATATTTCATTGGCTTCTATCACTTCTATAGTTAGTTAACATCTCCTTTTTCCTTTTTTTTCCTTCAAAAAAAAAAAAGCACTCATATGGAGGGATTAGAGTTTTGCAGCTTATTTTAAAAACTGTACTGGCCTACAATTTTCTAAAATACATATTCCACATTGTTCTCTTTGAAAGATAATGTCCTCTGCAGAACACAAGATAGTTTCTACTGCAAATTAACCGTGCATGATGAAATGAAAATATACGACATAGAATGTTTATTTTTGCTACACTAAGTTATTTTTTTTCTATTATATGGGCCCAACAATGGTTTTTCCTGTAGTTAGATGGAAGCCCTCCCCACGTAGTTCATCTAGCTGGCCAAGTTTCATGTTTGCATGTATGAATTCCAATGCTCTAAGAAGGATTCCTCCTGCTAGGCTGCTACATTTGTTTCAAGAATAAGCATAGAAAGGGGCTAAGCAGTCAAGCCCCCTTTCTCCTGGATGGCATTTGTGTCTAATCGGATTTGTTTATTACACTCGTGTGTTTGGTTTATTCTGTTTGTGTTTAGGTTTGGTGCTCAGATTGGCTTTTTTTGGTTTACTTCTCCACTGGTGCGACCTTGTTTGCTAGGGTTTCATCCCATTTTGCTTAGTTCCTAGTCTAGGTCTGGATGCATGCCTTAGACTGAGACCTGTTTTAAACTCTTCTTTGTACATTCTACTCAAGATAATCAACAGCTTAATTACCTAACATAAAAAATGTATGAATAATGGTGTAATTCTCTCTGGGAAAAAGACAAAATTTCAGGCTTGTAAGTATTTATCTATTAGTTCAAAGTAAATTTCTGTCACAGTACCAGATGTACTGTTGTAGTACACAAAAGTAGTAGAGTCATGTTAATCAATGTATCCACTATCCTCTGTCCCAAATTGAATGCTCTAATTCTAAATATAAATGGCACGAATTTCTAGTAAACACTTACGATTCTAGTTTTGCCCTTGAAATGTAAGCTTAGAAATTTAAGAAGCACCCCACCACTTGCTTGGAAATGGTTAAAAGACAGGATTACAAATGAAAATGCAGACTTAGTAGTTCATTTACGAAGATAGACATTAGATTTGTGACAACCTAGAAAGATAAGTGAGAATTCAGTTTGGGTAGGTTGGAGTATAGATATCAAAAGTTTCAGCTCCATTGTAAGCTTCAAACAGCAAATAATTGAATCATAGATTGTTTGCAGTTACATAAGCCATGTTAAACCTTTTTTCCCATGCTTTAAAATTTATGGAAAATGAAAGCCAGACAAGATCAAACTCAAGCAATTAGCCAGGGCAAGCCAAACTAGGAGGCTACCCTTCCTTATCCAGCGAAGCTTGTCTGTTGAGATCATTGTAGTAATTCCTACTTTATTGGTTTATGTTCAATGATGCAATAGAAAATCAATGAGATATAAAAATGCTACAAGATCTACAATCAAATATCTAAATTTTGGATTATCATAAGATATTGCAGTGAAATATCTAGGATGCTTTCACTTGAGGTCAATTTGTTAAGACTAGCAGAAACAGTTACTACAACTTACCAACAGAAATAATTTTCTCCAAATTTCCTTGGTTTAGGTTTTCAACAACTTGAACCGTAGCTAGTGCTCTGTTCCCACAATTGCTCCAAGCTGATAGTGTTTCTACTTCTTACATATCAAAAGATGTGCCAAGAAATTCATCACATTACTCTTGATAAGATTTCGGGAGCAAATGGTTCAAGAACACAGCCATGTCTTAAGCCATGGCAATATGTACTTGATTTCCATGTAGTTTCAAACTTGTGTGATTACTTGCTTCAGAATCACAGATATTTCACATTCTTTCAATCTGATAACATAGTTATCATCTTCCTCTCCCAAATGATCCCACCATTTGAGAATTTCAAATAACCTTCCATTTAGTAAGATATGTATTGCAGGTTGATCTTACACTAGGAGAGTAATTAACCACAATGTCATACAAAGGGGTCCCAGCAAAGATAGCTCACTCTCCAGCAGGACAAGGCCTGCAGCCAGTTCGTATCTAGCCTCAATAAATTGTTTGTAGTCATTGCTCATGAATCCCATTGATGGGGAAACTTCCCAAAACCAGAAAACATAAGTTCTGAATTCAATTACAAAATTAATGACATCATACATAACAAGCATATTGATAGGGTAGAGGCCCCAGAAAAAAAGTTAACAAGCCAGGACACTAATCCTAGGGCTAATCGAACTTCTAATTCAACTAGGAAATGAAAAAAATGCACTCTGTACACAAGGCGCTTGTGTAATAGGGTCTAGAAAGAGTCACATATATATAACCTTACTTCTACTTGGCAGATATTGTTTCTAAGGTTCAAATTTACAATCTCCAAGTCACAATAGAACAATCTATTTTATAAAAAAACAACAAAGAATATGAAAACAATAAATTACTAATCAAGTCCTAGCTCTTCTCGACTTCTTCCTCCTGAAAGTTTCAAAAGCTATGTGAGATGGGCCTCCCTCCAAAGATATCCTGACCGCAATTAACTTGCGCTACGACCAAAGAGAAGCACATAAGGCTTGGCTTGTATTTTGAAAATCGAGTTCATCCTTGGACCCTGAACAGGAAGCTTAGACACTAGTTGCATGCAACAAATACAGCTACAAGGGTTGTTGGATAAGAACGTGCACATAGTTCATGATAAACATATGAACTACAGCAAACTAATTTGCTGTCGTTTTGTCCTCTTCTTAACATAAAGAAATTACAGAACTCTCTTCTGGATTGATAATATATCCACCTACTCATCTTCACTACGTTCTTCAATTACTATAGTACAATAACGGCACCTTTTAGCAACATGTCCCTTTTCTACAAAACTGTGCCAATTGGAAGGAAAATCCAGAGTAGATTTCCTGGGCGAATTACCTTTAGGCTCTGGCTTAGGTGTTTGGTCATCCGGTTTGGGGTCTGAAAAATATTCTTTTTCTGGAGGCTTTTGTAACTTTACCTCTTTAGCATCAATCTCATCAGAGGAAGAAACTTTATCCACCAAATGAAAAGTCCCTCAATACTCAGCTATCTTGCGTTGCTCCAGCTCTTAAAATACACAAGCTAAACGATTGTGGAATTCACCATGAGTAGAACTCCACATCTTTATTTCGCTGAAATAAATTTTTCATAGATAAGAGGTACAAATTTTTCAACCACTAAATCCTTCATGGCACCGTAATATCCCGGATCGTTCAAATTAATTTAATATTAATTGTGATTTTGGGTAATTTGTGCGTGGCGAAAATTAATTAAATATTATAAAATTTGAAATGATATTTGGATCAATTGGGCTGACGCTCAAGGTGCACATGTGCTATCGCCCGAATATCGGTTTAGATTTTAAAACAAAAAAATAAAAAATATAATAATAATAATAATAATAATAATAATGAAAAAAAAAAGAGAAGAAGAGAAGGATCAGGAGGGATCAGGGAGAGAGAAGGGGGAAGAAGAAAATAGGGGAGAAGAGAGGAGAGAGAGGAGGCCGGCACGGGAGGCAGCGGGTGACCGCCGTCCAGAGATTCGGCGTCAGGAAGGCCAGCGAGGTGCGGTGAGGAGACCGCAGATCATGGCTAGCGCAGTGGCTGTTGGCGTCGGAGGTGGCTGACGGCGCTCGGTGAGGAGGTCGTCGCGGATGTTGGTAGCAGCCGTTGGAGGCATGGGCGGCGTCGGCGCTCAGAGGCGGCCATGGAAGAACGGCGGTGGCGGCCAACTCCCGACAGGGAGATTTATTTGAAAATCCCTTTCTGCAAGCAGGAAAGGCTTAGAATAGTAACCCTTCCCATTTAGATACTTTGATTCGACCTTAGAATATATTCAGATGTCTTAATATATCTGACAATCTTGAGGATTGTACCGAAAGTTACGGGTGACAAATAATAGTAAGCAACCTTATCTATGGATATAAAGTACATGGGTAGCCATGGATGCTGACCTAGTTAGTATATGATTTTACCTAAAGTAATCGGGATTATGTGTAACCCTTTTTCAAACTAATTTTTAAATAATTGGGACTCAAATTGGATGCATAATTTGTATTTTTCTACATTGATTTGAATTGGACTTTGATTGGGATTTAGACTTTTAGATTTGGATTTGAGATTTGCCGATTTTGCTCATAGTTGGGCCTTGGTATGTCTCGTACAAACGATTTTAATTATATATTTTGATCCGGACCTTTGGAATATCTACCGCAATGCTGCTTCGATTTCTACGCATGTAATTGGATCATCAGACTATTAGATTCTACTCAGATCACAAGCTGATCGGGCCTTGGATTTGAACTCGGACTCGAACTCGGACTTGGATTAGACTTGGAACCGGCTATTTGCCTATTGAAATCGATCCAGATCACTTCTATTTTGTTTATATATATATATATACATGTCGCGATGATGACTGTTTTTTGATTTTGATATTTGTTTTGGATTTGGATATTTGATTTGAGTACGAGACTACCATTAGATTTTGGGTCTTAGATTTTCTATTAGATTCATTTTATTGGCGATTTAAATTTATTCTGTCATTTGAATGGATTTTATCTATTAAATCTTCTCTCTGATTTATTGGACTCATTTTATTTAAATATGATATTTACTGAGCATTAGGCTCACTTTTTCTATTTTATCCCTTCAGAATAAAAGATTCGGATGTATTGTAGGAGTATGGTCATGATCTGTCAGCCATTCGTCTGTTTTTGTGAGTTGTGGTTCTATTATGATTTAAATTGGCATTTGATGTGATTGGATTATGAAATTGGCCGAGTATAAGCCCAAGGTTATATTTCGGGAACAGTTTGGATATTATACTATGTTTGATTATAATTTTTGGTTAAATTGTTACTTCCCTTACGATGATTGTAGAGTAGGTCATATTTATTTTATTCGGATGGTTATCCAATGAGGTCTTATGTGGATTTTAATGTGTCGGGTCCTATTTATTTGGTTTATCACACCGGAATTTTGGAACTTAGTATTATTTATTTAAAATTATTTAGGATTTTAAATTTTAGAAATTATTTTTAATTATTTAAAATGACCTGTTTGGTTCGAGTTCGTGATAGAAATGATATCAAAGAGAAGTCGTAAAGAGAGGTACTTTGGGTCATTTTGGATAAATAATTGACTGAACTTTTTGATGTGATAAGTGCTGTTTTTAATAGATGGTAGAAAATTTTAGTTGTTGAGGTTTTGATTTGAATCGGAAGGGCGATTTGTGGAGGTTTGGGTTTAGATTGGAATGATGGTCACTTGATCATGATGAGTCGCGCGAGTGACATAATGTATGGTTTGATATAATAGTTGAATTAGAATTTTATTGAGTTTCTGCATATATGTGGAGATTTTGTTGGGATTTGCAATTTCGGAAGAGAATTAGCGACCTTGAGTGGTGCCGGTCCGAAATCTCGCAGAGTAGGAGATTTCGGTCGGCAGAGGGGTAGGTGATAAAGTTGGTCGGTTCGAAATCCCGCAGGGTAGAAGGAGATTTTTGGCCTGCAAGAAGGTAAGCGGTGGAAATGGAGTTAAATGAAGGCTCATCAAGATTGGATGCCGCAGATAAAGATAAAAAAGCTCAAATCAAGTCAACTTATTTCTCATTGTAAGAGAAGCTGTGGAGTTTTGTTGGACAACCTCTACCAAAAGATAGGACAATGATGTGCAAGTTTGATTTTATTGGTAGTGAAGAGGCTGATCGTGTAGAGATTTGAAGCTACGGCTGCGATGAGAGGAATATTCAAGGATTGCCCATTCCCACTTATTGCTGTGATCGGGTGGATAATCGTCTCCGCAATATCTCATCATTGAAGAATTAATAGACGAATAGCTCGAGATTTGGCCTCTGAGGCAATGCTCAAGAAAATGTTGAAGAATTTGAAAAAATTGTTGAAGCATGATAGCAGCTGTGGAATTCAATTTTCAATTGAGAAACAGTTAGTGCCATCCCAACTCTGGATTATTGCGAGAAACTGGAACAGGCATTATTGATCGAGCAGGAGTAGCTCCAGGAGAAGTCTTTCTAGAAGAAATAAAAGTATTGGAGTCAAGACTCGAAAGATGGACTTACTTATTCTTCAGAGGACAAGCTAAAGGAAGTCAGATGAAGTAAAGTTTTCTTCCTCGAAGTTCGAGTTTGCAAGGTCAGCCTGCAAGTTTAGCGAGAAGGTATACACGAGACGAGTTTGCTTCGTTAGAAATGAAGTCTACTTCAAATTATGGCCAACTATGCCATTTGTCAAGGGATCGTTTGAATTCCAGGCGTCTGGATTTCAGACGTCTAGATAGGAGTCAGACGGTTCCAGCAGAGCATTTTCCATATACAGTCTGTGAAGTTAGAGTCGGATCCTCCGTCATGGAAGACTGTTTCGTTAAAATTGTCCCATTCTGTATTTCGGGATACGAGTCCTCAGAGTTCTAAGGAAAAATTAGTAAGAGGGCTTAAAGGTTGATTTTCGATGTTATAAACGAGTCATCTGTTAAGAGATGGGTACTGAGTTCATCTGGCATATATGGTCACATTTGGGAGTTATTCAGTAACCATTGAAGGTATTTTGATCATCTGCGAGTTTGAAGATATTTTTCAGAGGATTCAACTAGATTGCTCCTGGATCAAGAGATCAAATTTATTTTTGATGTTGTGCTTGGATCTGCATCTATTTCGAAAGCTCCGTATGGGATAGTCTTGTCTAAACTAAAGAAAATGAAACAGCAATTACAGAATCTGTTGAAAAGGTTTCATTCGGCCAAGTGCCTTAGCGTGGAGTACTTCAATGTTCTCTGGTAAATAAAGTTAGATTGATGGATCTATGCTAGGATTATTTGGAAAATTGAATATGTATCAGCTTTCAAGTATCGAGAATTTATTGGATCCATTTGAACAATATTGAGAAATATGAGATTCAATTGGGAATCTGTTGCAGATTTCGAGAAGGTGTCATTTTGGTTTATATGGTTCTTAATGTGACATTTGAAAATTCGAAAAAGATGGAAGCTGTGGTGAATTTGAAAAGACTGCCTAAGGTCTCGGGAGTGTGGAGTTTCTTAGATCTAGTTGGTTATGATGGGAGTTTCGTTGAATGCTTCTTGAGGATTGCAGTGCCGTTGGCGCTTTTGGAATAGAGGCAATCAGTATTTAATTGAAATAATACTTGTGAGGAAAGTTTTCAGTAATTGAAGAATAGAGTGTCATCGACGTCAGTTTTGTTGATCCCTGACGGATCAAAGGATTGGTAGCGCTCAATGATACTTCTACAAAAGATTTAAATATAATTGGATTCTACGTATCGAGTGCCTTATCTAAGACAAGTTTGGGATGCGGCACAGTCTGGAGGATTTTGTGTGAAGATGCTATGGTGAGGATGCCAAAATGAAGATTGGGTTAGAGGGATTTCATCTTTTTCCTGTTAGGATTGGATTTTGAACAAAACTTCTATTTAAGGGAGAAGCTTGTGTGAAGATCAGTGGTAATATCCTTTTCGGACGAGCCATCTTGAAGTTGAACCGATTGAGCAGGCAATCTCAAACATTTTGCAAAGTGCTTTTCATTACACGTTCGAGAGGAGGAATGTTTTCAAGAATTCTCTCATTTGAGTTTCGGCTGATTGAATGACAACTTTGAAGCTGATTGGATGAAAGCTCGGACACTGATTGGATAGATACTCAGGAACGAATGAGGTAGTTAGCAGTTATGGTTAAGTTGGAATGATCCAAATTCGATGGGAATGTCGAAGGCTCATCACCTAGTGGAGTGGAGTGGAGTGGAGAGAGTTTGATGGCGATTTGATCTCGAGTCAAAGCCGGCAGGCAGAACATGAAGCGTGAGATCGCGACCTTTGTGGCAAGTTATATCCGTGCCTAAGGGAGGAAGTCGATTAGAAGAAGTATTCAAGATTTTGTTTCAAATCTGCCTCAAACAGCAAAGGATTTTGATGATCATTTGGATAATGTTAAGCTAGCTGATGATGGTTTAGCCGATGAAGACTTTTTATTGTTTACCGAAATTTGAGGCAGGTGATGGTTGAGCTGATGAAGCCGGCTTATCGCTTGCTTATTAGGAAGTCATTCCTGAGATTAGTCGTTGATATATTGTCGAGATGTGAATATTGCAAGGTATTCCTATTTCGAGGCTTTTGATTTGATTTTAGGATGATGATCGATCAGAGTGGTGCAGCGGAAGCGTGTGGACTCACGGCTATCGATCACAAGATTTGATTGCAGGCTTGAAATAGGAGATCGGTTTTGCGAACTGATTGGAAGCTCGAAAAGAGTGGTCAAATATTTCTGTAAGCATTTTGAAGAGAAGAATTTCGAGTTTTGAAGTTGAAGGATAGTCTAAAGTAGATGTTCATTAGGATATTCGAAATCTTTAGCAAATTTGAGAAGTGGCCTTCTAAATTTGATGGATGGGTATGATATATTTTATGTAAATGATCCTTCGCATATGCCTAGATTGAAGTAGTTTTTAATCGACGAGAAGTATTTTAGGTTAAGATTGTCGTTTTGATTTTTGGGATGGGAATGATCTAGTGCAGAGGAATAAGATATTTCCATCGGTCTTTACACTTTCGAGAAATCTTCTAGTTGAGGAAGCGTTAAGAGATCTTGATGACGAGTTCGGGAGAATATCCCAATTTGTTGAGAATTGGATTTGGATAAATCGTTTGATTAAGTGTATTGAGAAGTGCGAAGACGAAATTCGGAATATTATCCTCATTGTTGGATAATTGATGTTAAAATCGAGGGGCGTAAATTGCGAGGCCAAAATTTTTGTAAGGAGGGAAGAATGTAATATCGCAGATTTTAGTTGGAATTAATTTAATATTAATTGTGATTTTTGATAATTTGAACGTGGCAAAAATTAATTAAATATTATGAAATTTGGACGGATATTTAGATTAGTCAGGCTAGCGCCCGATGTGCGCTTGTACTATTAGCCGAATGTCAATTAGGGATCGGGGAGAGAGAAGGGGGAAGAAGAAAAGAGGGGAGAAGAGA
>JAOVVI020012022.1:0-12402 GCA_028571085.2 Nepenthes alata | reverse complement strand
TTTTTCCAATTATAATAAATATGATTATTATAATTAAGCTATATAAGATTATAGTATTTGATTATTGTTAATAAAAAATATATATGTGTCATATAATGTAAGATATTTTTCACCTTTAAATAAAAAAAATTCATCTATGTTAATTATTTTCTCTTTAGAGACTGGTATAAAGGGATGATTCCTTACCAGGACATCAGCTGAACTGTAGCAGCCATGAGGTCTTCCTTGGGCCATCTTATATTTCATATTATCACTATGATATTATTTTCAAGAATGGCATCGGTGCATATAATAGAGTTATATTAAACATTTTATAGTCAGGATTGTCCACTCTTATAAATAATTAATAAATTATTAAAATGTCATTTAGATCTAAACATTTTAATGACTTATATCTAAGTATGGTCCGAAATTTTG
Source organism: Nepenthes alata (assembly GCA_028571085.2). NCBI lineage: Eukaryota > Viridiplantae > Streptophyta > Magnoliopsida > Caryophyllales > Nepenthaceae > Nepenthes > Nepenthes alata. Next base: position 11,985 of record JAOVVI020012022.1, on the reverse strand, counting down.
AATCGATTTCCTATGCTCCACAAACAAAAATGAGATGAAAGAGTGGGCTTGTCATGGCTACAAGTAGGTGACCTAGGAGGAGCACAATGTCTTCCCAGTGAACCTTTTGGTCAACCAGTGCTCTAGGACCATGGGTGATGTGGCTCAAGTATCTTGTTGAGGCTAACTTTGGTGTGATGGCAACAAACCTGGTGGAGGTGCCATCTGATAGGGATGATCCGACATTGGAGCGTTGGCGCTAGCTTGGAGTGAGCCAAGCGGTGACAGACGACGCACACCTTAGGCTTATGAGTTGGGGAGCATGGTGTCGCCCAGGTCGAGTAGGACTAGACAGTTTGGCACAAACCTAGGTGATGGAGGCCATAGACGCTGAGTGTGAATCTGGTGGCGGTGACAGTGCAAACATTGGCGACTAGTGGTGAGTTCCTATGCTAGCCATCCCTTTCTTTCTTCGGGCCTTGGCATGTTAGACTTGGTCTTCATTTTCTTCAGCCCTTGATCCCTTTTTAAAATAAAAAAAAATTTAAAAAGTCTTAATAATAAAGTAAGAGAAAATTTTTAATAGTAAATTAATAAAATATATTAATAATAAAATAATATTTTATCATTAAATGGACTCTATAATTAGGTCATTCTAATTGGCTTGTCTACGTACAGTATTATCATTGATCTAATAACGTAGGCAAAGAATTCTAATTGATCCATTTATTTTGGGCTCATTCCTGATTTCATTGAAAAATCTTAATGCTCATATTTATTCAATTTTGATCTGTATCTCAACTTTATTTTTATCTAAATTTTTTAATTTTTTATATGAATCGGGCCTATTTTATTAAAATTTAATAATAATATTTAAATAAAAAATGATTGAAGATGTCATTACAGTGACATAATATTTATTTATTTATTTAAATATTTTAATCTCAAATTATTATTGCATGTTAAGTGATAAGAGGAATTTGAGAGATGAGACGCATTTGAGATTATTCAAAGGTGTGTAAAACGTGCCTACGTAACCCGTTTCTGTATATGTAGGCTCCTTTTTTTATTGCTGACACTGAGAAAAATTAAGCAAATTAATTAAATCAACGAATTAACGTTAAAGCGAGAACGAAATGAATAAAGTTGTCTTATTTTAACATGTGGGGACCGTCATCATTGTTGCCGGTCCAAGCAAGCTTTTTGCTGCACCATCCGATCAATATCGATCGGTTGGTTGGAGGAGGGGGGGGGGGGGGAGAGAGGAGACGGATGCAGAGCGTCCCAATAGGTAAAGAATAAGCATTTGAAGACAGCGGCTTCAAATCGTACGACTCCACTATTTCCCATGAGCTTTCTCTTTCCTCCGCAAGTCCTTTAGCAAAAACAAACATCGTATTCTCCCACTCCCCGCGCCCCCCACCCACCTCTCTCTTTTTGGGAATGTGGGTGTTTCAATAGTGTGCATTTGTGGATCGAAGAGCAAATGGAAGTGCGAAATAATAATACAATGAGACGTGTCTGACCCTTCTCTTCTGATCTTATTTACAACGACGCAGGTATCTATCCATTATCTGCACGTTATGCTCAATTTCCCTTGTCAATTGTTTTCCGTGATTTAGCTTCCTACCTCGGAATTTGAGGTTTCTCTATGAAATCCCCTTGAAGTCCGTTTTGTTTCCCGTGCTACCCAATTCCGTTTCATTTTCCGATTTCTACAATCTTTTTGAGCAATTGGATAGCCGTTAGTCGGGGGAATAAGCATGTCTCCGGCGCCGATTGTGCCGATGTTGCTGGAGGCATCGCCGGAGGCGGATTCTTTCTCTCGCTTTTCCGATCTGAGGAGTGTTCGTTGGCGTATCAATCTTGGGATTTTGCCCTCTTCCGTCTCTTGTTCCATTGATAATCTCCGACGGGTCACCGCAGATTCCCGCCGCAGGTACTTCATCTGTCAAAAAATTGAATAATTCGGTGTCTTGATAACTCCCTTCTTCAGTTTTTGTTTTTGTTTGTCTTTTTGTTGGATTTTGCACATTCATTGACTGTTATATGATAAATTTCATTGCTTTTAAATGATACTAATTGTGAATGCGCTTTTGTGGTTACTAAAGTTGGCTGATATAATTTTAATTTCTTTTGTATCTCGGTTACCTTCTCTAGGATTTCAGTAGTTCCATTTACTTTGCTCAGCCGATAAAAAAATTGTCACAATATGCTTGGATTTGATGGTGTTATATGAACGTGGGGTTGGGTTCAAGCGCGTGGTTAAGGTTAGATTGGGACCATTTTCAGAGGGGTTAAATCAATCAGGACAGTTTAATTTTCTCTAGTCACCATAATGTGACCCAGTAACTTTATTTCATATTATTTATCAATGGGAATCTGGCCACAAGTTGAAAGGTGTTTTCCTTTTAATCTAGATGTCACGTGTATGTATGAGCATTACATCTTCTTCTTCTTTTTGGTGGGTGGCAGTGGAGCTGCTGGTGTGCCGAGATAAGTTAATTCTTATATTGATGGTGTCTTCTTCTTTCACAGTCTCATTAACTTGATGCAATTTGATGATGTGGAGACTTCCATTTGTGTGTTGTGTGTGTTTGTTTTTGGATTATCTTATAGTAGTTTCAATGATGTTATATCAGTGTTTCCTTAATGGACTTTGTATTATGTGTGATCGCACAGGTAGTCCAAAATAGTTGTAAACTCCTTTCCTTCTTAATACTAATTCTTGGAGAGTATTTCTTATTGATTAATATCCAAGTGTCCAGCCAGTTGATTCTTTGAGTTAAGCTCTGTGTGATCAAGTATATAAGTTATGCACCTCTATTTTTGGTGCTGTAGAATGGGATGTGTTACGCTTCGCTATAGTAATTGACAATGTGGACCTTTCTTTTGGAAAGGATTGAACGATCCTATGTGAAAACTCATGAATCTGTCCACAAAATTTGCCTAAAGAAAGAATGAGAGATGCAGTGTTTTCAGATCATATTCCAAGCAATGAAATTATAACCCCTCAATGATTTGATTAAATTTCTAAATATTTTTATATCAGATAAAAAAACTGTTGCTCCATTTATTGAAGCACCTTGACAAATAAGCTTAGTTAATCTAGAATAGACACTTACAGAAGAAAATAAAATAGAAAAGAAAAGAAAGGCAAAATTCCATGTTTTTCGAACAGTGTTGCAGTCCTATTTGTGCTATTATGTAGGCCATCAACGCCAAAAGGGGAATTAAAGAGAGTAAAGTGTCATTACTTACTAGGTATAATTAAGATAAATGTGGGTTATAAATATTCCAAAAAAGGAAATAAGACTAACTTATTTATGACATAAACAATAGTGAAAACACTAGTGTCAGTTGAATTACCGGTGACAACTCACCTTAAGTACTGTGTATAATCACAAACGAAAAATATCCACTTTTTCACATCCAAAAATGCGTTACGTTTTGACTAATTGAAGTGAAATTAATAAACTCATTACTATTTTCTTTCACCCAATGTATGCGACCCACTGATTAGAAGGAGAATGTATTCTCTCCATCATCAAATCTCTCCTCTATGTTGATGGCTATCCTCCATGTTGGAATTAACCTCCAGGGAGTAGCATGTGTGAGAGAGTGGGTAGTTGGAGTGTGTAGTGGGAGCTTTTGTGGGAGGAGTGGGTTGAGATATTTGACCAAAAATAATTAACTCCCTTAATATTAGACGGTCATGGATCGGGTTGGGTTGGTCCATCATGGGCGGACCCAATACCTCCAAAAAAATCTTACATATAAAATTGAGATAGCTCCAGTTTGACGTTTGCTTTCCTCACTGATTTTTAGGTCTCATAAATATATGATACCCGAAAGGAGATGATAGTACACTTCTGAATAATAAATCTGTAATTTTCACCATCTTTTCCCATTAGTATACGTGAAAAAACAAAAACTCTTGATACTTCAAAGACATAATGTTCAATTTGTTGAAACCTATTATCTATATTTTTAAGGGAGAAGTTTGCTAAGTTCTCTTTCTGCAACTCCTTTTTAATTCAATATGGGTTTTGTCTAGACACATCAAGTTATCATTTTTATATCTCTTCAAATGAAGGTAATTTTCTAGACACCATTTATTTGCATTCAAGAGACCATTTGAGAGTCAATAATTTTCCTAACAAAAGGTAATTTGGGGTACTTTTCACTGGTTATGCATGCATTTGTTTTTTTTGGAATACATGGTGGACAAATGTTTGACAATGATACTTGCGGACAACATTAAGAGGAAAAACCTGCCAGCAACCTGAACAAATAGGTGTTCCCAACTGCATTGTTTATAGTGTTCGTTAACTAATTATTAAAATTATGATTTAACTAATCTTCTTTGTCCTTGAATTATTATGAAGGAGCGCTAATAATTTGCTGGAGTATGTTGTCATGGCAGGAGTGGTTAGTTTTCAAGGAGTTTTCATAGAAGCCTTTGAAAGGAATCTAACCAGTCTTGTATTTCTTCTAAGTTGCATTATTGTTGTTGGTAGGTATGCTGTTCTGAGAAGGCACCTGTTCATTGATCCGCATGTTTCCAGAGATGGTAGTAGTTCCCCTGGTCTAGTTATGGACAATCCCTTGTCCCAAAATCCAGGTAAGATTTTCTGATATCTTGGGTCTCAAAATAAAATTAGGCTTAAATGAAGCATATGCAATTAGGGTATTAGTGCTCTAATTTATACTGGTGTGATGAGGTTTGTTGTCAATCTGGAAATGAAAAACATTGTACTTTTGTTGTGTTTGCCAAACCTCCCTTTTCCAGATAAGATTTTTATTTATTCTGGAAGTGTGTAGACTAGTAAACCATTGATGCAACCCTGTTTTCATGGACATCTACAACTTAAAATGGAAAAAGACAAGGAAAAAGAAATAGTGATGAAAACAAAAACTAGGAGGGGGGCTATTGAAACAAATAGTTAGTAGTATTTGGGGATGCACAGGAGAGGATTGTATTTTACAAATTATACCGTGATTATGATATTAAAATATATTCCATGACATCCATTATGGTAAGTTTTAGTGTCAGTGGAATAAGAGAACCTTAACTGGTGAATATCTGCAGATAGCTTGTGGGGCCGCTTCTTTCGGAATGCTGAGCTGGAAAAAATGGTTGACCAAGATTTATCACGTTTGTATCCAGAACATGGGAGCTACTTCCAGACAACTGGATGCCAAGGCATGTTACGAAGAATTTTGCTGCTATGGTGCCTTAGATATCCAGAGTATGGTTACAGACAAGGTATAATGCTGCTTTAATGATAAATGTTTTTTGCATCGATTGATATTTCTTTAACAGCTTGTTGCATGGGAACTAAGGGCAAGGAAAGCGACAGGAGGAAAAGGGTTAACATTTAATTTGGAAGATAGGAGGGTGAGGGGGTGACTAAAATTCATTTTTTCTTGAGGGTGGAAGTGGGGGAAGGAAGGTTTGGACGAAAGACTGAACCTACCTAACTCTTTTCCCACTAAGTACAGTTAGCTATGTACACTTTTCGCCTCCTTTCAGCTTTGTTGTAGGTGATACTCTGTATCAAGTAAAAATGTACTATATCATGGTGGATGGCTTCTTTTGATATTTTATCTGGCCTTACTGTACGTTTTGTATAATGAATCTTTTTAAGCTCTCACATCTCCATAATAGGTGTATCAGGCAATTTTTAATTTATTCAACTCAACCATCTCAAACATGTCTCACATTTTTCATTTGTGGGTGCCACCTCGACTCTCTCCCGTATAACATAATTTGAATCCTATGTGTTATATGATCACTCATTTTTCTTAATATTTTTTGCACAGTTGGTAATTTACCTCCCAGCACTCTGCCAAATATTATATGACTAGTCTAATAGCTATGTTGTAGTACTTTTTTTCTTTATGTTTGAGTTTCTTTGATCACACTGGACCCTAAATCACTTATACACATCATGTAGCCTACTTCAATCCTATGAATAATGTATTTATTAAATGCTCTATCTTTTTGAATGATTAAAAGGGTGGATCTGAGCACTAGCATTTCCCACATTATAGGGTTTATGGAAGATCAAATGTTCACCTTACTGTTGCACTATATAGAGACTATTTTTATAGTTTGGAACTATTATCTTTAGGTTGGAATAAAACAACCTTATCTTTGCACTCACCCTCTATTTTGTGAACTATTTTATCCAAAATATTTGAATTATCTTCTCTTTGGTAGTCTTTTATTTCAAATCTTTACCTTCCTATCATCTTCTTCCGCTTTTACAAAACCAAGATCTCATATTCCGTGTACTATTTCAAAAACCTTTAGCTACTGAATTTCTTGTCAAACTTCTGACTTAGTGTTAATGAACTATCTTATTTTATCAATTGAAACTATTATCTAGGAAATGCATGTAGTTCGGTACACCATCTTGAATTTGACTGTCAATCTATTCATAGCCAATGCCAAATTTTCAATTGGAAATAATTGAGTCTTCTTTTTCCCCTCCTATTTTACTGTCTAATAAAACCCAGAAGAGTTTCACTTCTCATCTTTCCCCTTGAGAGATACGATCAGGATCCCTTCTTTTCCCTCCCCTTTCCCTTTAAACTCCCAGATAAGTTGTAAAGAAAATAATGGATGTTGAGTTTACAAGCAGATTAATCCTCGGTAATGAAAAGCTATCCTTCGGACAAGTTTTATTGACGTCGGCAAAGTTAACGCACATCCTTCACTTCCCGTTATTCTTCTTAACCAGGACCACATTAGATAACCAGTCTGGATATTGGGCCTCTCGGATGAATCCAGTATCGAGTAATTTTTTCACCTCCTCATGGATAGCAATCAAACTTTCAACCGAATGATTCCTTCGTTTCTATCGGATTAGTTTATGATTGGGATCTAGGCCTAACTTATGGATCATTACTCCAGTCGGTATTCCTGATATGTTGCTAGGTGTCCAAGCAAAAACGTTGGAATTCCATCGGAGGAAACTGATAAGCTGACCTCGGAGGGGGTTTGGCAGAGAACTTCCTATTTATATGTACTTCTCTGGATCATTGGGGTTCAAAGGGGCCCGATCTGTTGACTCTCTAGACTAATCTTGTAACAATGGTCTCGTCACGGAAGTCGAGGTTCTCTATTGGTTGACCGGGAGGTGTTTGAGTGATCTGAGACAAGTAACAAGTCCGCCTGGTCATTTGGTCACCAAGGATCTCTGTTACACCGTACAGAGTCGGAAATTTCATCTTCAAATGCGGGATCGAAGTCACCACTCCAAAAGCCGTCAAATAGGGACGTCCAAGGATGGTGTTGTAGACCGAGCGAAGGTCTGCTACCAAGAAAGAAAGCATCTTGGTGGCCATCATCGGATAGGTGCCTAGTGTAACTTCAAGTTGGATGACCCCCTAAATAGATATCGGCTCATTGTCCAGTCCATACAGGGATCCTTCGGTGGTTTTCATCTGTCTATTTTTTAATCTCAATTTAAAATAAGTATCGAGATAAAGTAAATTCCTTAAACTTTAATTATCAATAAACTTTCGTTTCAACTGATAGTCCATGTTATCATCAGAGACGAGTGTAGATATAACCAAGGGTCAGAATGTGGGAAAGTTACATGTGTCATATCTTCGTTATTAAAACTAATGACATCATCCCAAACTCTACCATTGGCTTCTTGTGGCCGGCGGCCATTCTTGAGCATTTTGGGGTGTCATCTCACGCTAGTCGTGTTGTAATCATGTTTACGACCCTGGCTGCTACTCGATTTCTTGGCTGCTCTGCTTCATCCCCGTCTGCTCCTCCGAAAGCCTATCCGGGTCTTTGTAGGAATCAGGTGGGGTATCCTTTTCGGACCATCTCTTCAATATCTTTCTGCAGCGTCCAGCAGTTTCCAGTGTTGTGGCCTCCGTACTAAAGGTAGTGACAATACTTTGATTGATCACCTCCATCTGGGTTCTTCAATGCCTTTGACTATTTGAAGAACTTTTCATCCTTAATTTACAACAGGATGTTGGTGCGAGAGTCGTTCAAAGGAGTCGAGTCCAGGGGCCTGAACTCCCTTCATACTTCGGCTCGGACTTCTGTTGCTTCCTTGGTCCTCGGGATCCATGTGGTCTCCATTTTTTCTCTTTCCTTCCACCGCCCTCTGGCGGAAATAGTCCATACTGTATGGTCGCTTTGCTTCATTGGCTTCTTCGGCCGCTGTATAGGCTCGGGCAGTGGCCTCAACCTCTCTGAAACTTTGCGGGTCCTTGTGAGCCAGATGTTTGAAGAAGTCTCCAGGCTCCAAGATCGATATGAATGCACTCAATTTCACATCATCTGTCAACTTGGGTATCTTTCGAGCTTCAGTCATGAACCTAGCCGGGTTTTTCTTCAAACTTTCATTTGGCCCTTGCTTGACCCAGGCAAGATGCCATGGTTGCTTCTCCTCTCTCCGGCTGGAGGCGAACTGGGACAAGAATCCGTCGGCTAAATCTTGCAATGTCCGAATTAAGTTCGGTTGAAGCCAATAGAATCATGCTCGGGCGTCCCCTTTGAGAGTCAAGGGAAAGCACAGACACATTACTGTCTCGTTCAAGCCTTAAAAGTTCAAGAGAGTGTAGAAATAGTCTAGATGGTCAATCGGATCAGTACTTCCATTATAGGGATCTAGGGCCGGCATCTTGAACTTGGTAGGGAGATGATGTGTTCGGATCTCCATTGTGAATGGAGATCTCCGCAAGTCAGTGGCTCATCCTCCGACGTCTCCTCCAAAAACATGTTGCCATACTTTTTCAACTTTTTCCTTCCATTTGAGGAGCAGCCATCCTCTTCTCATTGAGGAAGATCCTTAATTTCGAAGGGTTCTGTGTGGCCTGAGAGGCTGGATGGCTCACAACCTTTGGAAGGTGTGCACTGTGAGAGGCTCCTACTTGGTACGAGGGCTCTCTATCGTGACGAGAATAACGAGGATTTCACCTCTCAGGGCTGTACTCACGGGTTCTGTAACTTAGGCAACCCTCCAAACGCATCGAGACTTTGTTGCTCAAGGCAGTTTGAGTCCCGAGGTCTTTAGGCCGTCGGTCCTTATCGGTCGGGCACTTCCTTCCCCTCTTCATTCACTTGGAAGTTGCTATTTGGGAGGCGGAAGATAGAGCCCCCTTCAGCCGCTCATCAAGCTGTGTGCAAATGGTTTGGATGGCCTTGAAGACGACATCCATTCTCATCGCAAGTGCCCACACACAAGGGTTGGGATGATCATCTACTCGACTACCCATAGGAGGGAAGTTGCCACATGAGGTGGCATCTCTGACTGGTGCACTGACTTGTATTCGTGTTTTCTCCATGTTGGCTTTTACAGGAGTATGATAGTCGGACTTTTTAGTCGTTCCCATAGACGGTGCCAATGATGCGTCCTCGGATCCAGGTTGTTGTATTGATTAAGGATTGTCCATCGGGTCTGAAGCAGATCCGATTTTTATACGCTCTTAATCTAAATCCTATGCAACACAACAATATATGATCAAAGGATTGGCGGAACTCACTCTCCGGTATATCTTCCGACGCTCAAATCAGTATCTTTCTTTGAAGAAAGAAAAGTAAGGATGCTAGTATAGATGCTTGTAAAAATAATTTTTATTTGTGGTTTGTACTTTTCAGAAAGTGTTTTAGTGAGAGAGAAATAGAGAGAAAGTATGCTTTTAGCGTCTTGAATTTGTTTTTAATTAGTCTTTTGTTTGGTTGAGCGCCGTCGCTTTCTCTTGTTGGGAATGAGTTTTTCTAGAAGTTGGGGGGTGGTTGACCTTTCCTGTCAACCACTTAAGAAACCGTCGGGTGGATAAGACGCCGTTCAGCTGGTGGTTCCAACGGCGCCCGAGACCGTTGAATCCAGATGAGAGAAGGAAACCGCTTCGACCTTAGTGTTGATTCCATCTTCCTTTTAGGAATAAACCGTTTGAATAGGGTCGACAGGTACGTCTATCGACTTTGGGCCGTATGGGCTGACTGGGTCTCCTCTTTTTTATGGGCCAGATCCTTGGATGGACTTTTCCTCTTGGGTCGTTAGTAATAATAACCATCACTAGTATAAAAAGTAGTGTTCATCAATTAAAAAAATTATAAACCATAATTTTAATTTATATGTTCCCAATGTGTGGCGTCCTTATTTTTTAAAAAAATAGCGTGTTGGCGTGTCAGTGTCGTATTCATATCTCGTGTCGGTGTCGTGTCGTGTCCATATCTCGTGTTGGTGTCCGTACTTCATAGATCATGATGACTTATTTATGCCGGTATATATGGAAGTTGAGCGGTCTTTGTGCAAGTATGAGGTTATCTATTTTCTGCAGTAGGCATTCTAGTCTACTAATTTTTAGTCAATTTTATATGCGTGCTTGTTTTTGGTATGCTTATTTATGGTCGTACCCTGCACTTAAGGTCCTAATCTTTGCACCACAATTTGTCACTGATAATAAGAATAGGCTTCCAAGTTCATGCAAGTAGACACTTATCATTTAACCTCCATCCTGTTGTATATATTATGGACCAAGGCATATGCTATATGATTGTTTGGCCTTTCTGATGATATGTTAATAATGTGTTGCAAAGCTGGAGATGGAAAATGGAAATATTAATGATAAAAAAATCAAAAAAACCATTAAAAATATTTTTGTCAAAGTTGTAGACTCCAATCCCCAATTTGGATCCTGTGACGACATGACGGTGATTCATGACCATCCAAAGACACCTTCTAGGCTTACATTAATGCACCCTGGGTGGCAAGGTTGATCTCTGCTTTATTTAGCTTTTATTACACACAAGTTTTGCTAGCCTTTCTATATCCTATTTCTAAATTTGCGATAAATACTGTATGTGTACATTTTCCCATCTGGGTGTTCTTATTTTCTTAATCAATTTCTGCCTTGCTTGTAGGAATGCATGAACTTTTGGCACCTCTGCTATATGTTCTTCATACTGATTTGCAGCGTCTTTTTGAAGTCCGTAGTACATATGAAGACTACTTCACAGACAAATTTGATGATGCTCTCTTTCATGAAAGTGATCTCACTTACAATTTTGATTTCAAAAAATCTCTGGACCCTATAGATGATGACAATGGCTTCCAAAATGTTAAGAAAGTTATCAGTCTTGAAGAGCTTGATCCTAATATACAGACCATTGTTTTGCTTAGTGATGCTTATGGTGCCGAGGGTGAGCTCGGCATTGTATTATCTGAAAAGTTTTTGGAACACGATGCATACTGTATGTTTGATGCTTTGATGAGTGGGGCTGGTGGGGCTGTGGCCATGGCAGAATTTTTCTCCCACTCACCTGCAGGCACATCTCAAACTGGCTTACCTCCTGTGATTGAAGCTTCTTTGGCATTATACCACCTGCTTTCAATTGTCGATTCATCATTGCATAGTCACCTTGTTGAGCTAGGTGTTGAACCTCAGTACTTTTCTCTCCGTTGGTTGCGGGTTCTGTTTGGACGCGAGTTTTTGCTGGAGGATCTCTTGGTGATTTGGGATGAGATATTTTCATTTGACAATAGTAAATCAGTTAAAACTGATGTTGTATCTTCTTTTGGGGTCTTAAATTCTCAAAGGGGAGCATTTATCTCAGCTATGGCTGTTTCCATGTTACTCAATGTGAGGTGTTCTCTGCTTGCCACAGAACATGCTACTTCCTGTCTTCAGAGACTGCTCAGTTTTCCTGAGAATGTCGACTTGAACAAACTGGTAGGGAAGGCAAAATCTTTGCTGCCTATTGCTCTTCGAGCCAATTATTCATCATTTCCTTGTCCCATTACTGCACCTTACAACCAGGTTAAATCAATGGTCATGAGAGGTCATAGCCTCTCATTTGATTCGATATCGTTGAAAACACCAATTAGTTCTGCGCCTGAGAGATACTGGGAAGAGAAATGGAGAGTTTTGCACAAGGAACAAGAGCATAAGGAGGGACATTCAGCTAAGCAAGCTTCAACCCAAAAGAAGGGCTGGACACAGAAAGTGAAATTAAGACTATCT
>JAOVVI020012021.1:0-12403 GCA_028571085.2 Nepenthes alata | reverse complement strand
CCGGGAATTACAGCAATCAAAACGGCAACAAAAGGGCAAACGGTCCACGTCAGCCATACCCAATCCAGCCGCAACACCAAACCGACCAAGGAACAACTTGTATCCGTGTCGGTCGAATGAGCGACAACAGTAGGAAATCCAACCCGGCACGAGCTACGCGAAGTCTAGAATGTCGAAACAGGGGGCGGGAGAGAGAAGGAATTGGAGAGCCCAACAGAAGCAAAATGTCCACGTCAGCTCCACCCAGCAGCCAAACAGGTAAATGTGAATCCACCCGTCCAACAGCCAAATCGGCCAATCAACAAATCCAATAAGTGATTCAAAGGGGGGTGAATCCAAACCCATTGGATTCCTCAGAGATGGTTTTTGACGGCTGCGGGCCGTAGATCTCTTCCCTGGCAATTCTTGTAGTCCAAAGGACGGCTCAGGAAAATAGGAGACATCAGAAGCAACCAGAGATGCATGGTTAATATGCTCCGGGTTAGTAGGAGCCTCATCTGCGTAACAAGCAACTTGGGAGCTACAGGATATAGAATCCATAGTTGGAGGCTGGCTACAATTGTCATTATATTCCATCAATTGCTTACCTAAAGACTCGACTTTAGAGGAGATTTTGCCGGCAGTAGAAGTCGACTCCTCCGAATCACAGTAAGAAACGAGAATAATATCAAATTAATAAGATCCCAAATCTCATTCTAATTTATTGATTTTAACTCATCTTTTATAGTATTAATTTATTTGGAAGAACATCTATATTCTGTGGCCTATCTATGTCAAACCATATCATTAATAATCCATAGATCAAATTCTAATTACTACATAATTATCCAAAATAGTTGATTTCTTTTTACTATGAAATCTCCTTAATAGTATTTCTAGTGATTGTACTACAATTGAATCAACAGCGACAACTTCATTATGGAGTGATTGATCATTATTTGCTTTTCAATACCAGTCAGAATGATATCCATAGAAGTAAATGTATGGAGTCTTGTACCCCAACTTATCAAATTTTCACTTTATATGAAACAACACTTCCATTGTAGTTACCATTCATAATTAATTTAAAATTTTCTATTTTTATGATTTATATCTTTAATATTTCTATGGATAATTTACAAAGTATCCACTAACAATTTTAAAATTTAATTTCTTTTTATGTAGATTATACATTCTAACATTCGCTAGATAATCTAAACATGTAGGTGTTTTAAACTCAGTTTCTTTCTAATTTCTTACTAGGAAATTAATTTAAAATACATATAGAAGTCTTAAAAATTTTCATCCATAAAACTAGATAATAAAGAATTACTTATCATATTTTGAATAAATAAATGTATAGAGGAATATCAATATGAGTAGTGTCACTATAATCTACTTTTTTAGTATAATTACAACACATAGAAAGACTAATATGGAAAAACATAAATATAAAAAAATATAAATATAAGTAGTATCACTATAATCCATCTTTCTTTTGGTATAATTATTATCTTGTAATTGATTAATTTTAGCAGTTAAGTTTGCAAAATTTACATAATACATGGGATATGTATATTAAGTTTCATTATACAATTACATATCTACTAAAATATTCTAGTTAGGCCACTTTGATGAATATTAACCAAATCATAATATAGATGATAATCTGAGTGGCACCTTCAAGTTTCATCATATTATATATCATGATGATAATTTCACAACAATACATACAAACATCTGCATAAAAAGGTTAGGGCATCATACAACATAAAATATTAACATAATAGATAAGTCTGAAACGTTAATATTGTTGTAAGAAAATATTTATGGATAATGATCGGCCACACTTAAAAGGTGCCACTCAAATGAGGATCATAGTGAGATGTTCAAGAAAATGTAAAAACTTTTCAAGACCTCCACACATAAGCGACTATAAGGTACACATTATGCACATGCATATTGCTTAATCAGGGCGTATGTATGGATCATCATGTCCAAGTATCCTGTAATCTATACAAGTATATGTATCATGTGCGCTTCAGATAGAGTTATATTGTAATCTACGCATGTGTATGCATTGCATGTGCATTAGGCTCAACTATCCTTTATAATTTGCGTATGTGCATGCATTACACGTGACTCTACAACTTTCACTTTCAGAAGAGAATTCAAAGCACAACACACAAAGGAAATTGATAGAACAGGATCTAAATTGAAATTATAATTCCATATTAAATAATCCTCACACAAAAATGGAGAGATTTAGCTTTTAGATTTAGAATGTTATAATCCATATATAAAAATTTAAATAAATTAAAAATAATATAGTTTATATATGATAATCATGAATCTTTGTTAGGCCATTTTATGTGTTGGCATATTCTGTGACTTTGTCAAATTGTTTATTGGCAAAGTTACTTTTATTGATTGGAAGCTCTACCTCAAATTCTCGCTTGAAGATCATTACTGCACTCCTTCGGTATCCAGCCAATCCTTTGTTCGAGTTATGCTTGCGCTTCGTATCCAGATGCTTGCGCCGACTGTATGCCCCCTTGTGCTCAAGCAGTATTTCCAGAGGATGTCCGCTTGCTACACGTTTGCCCTGTGCTCGAGCTTTATTTCAAGAGGGTGTCCACTTATTGTACATCTGACCTACGCTTGAGCTCCATTTTCAGAGGGCATCTACTCGCTGCTCGCCTGATCTGTGCTCGAGCACTGAGGAACGTTCCAAGTCTTACCCTAATTGCGCCTACCTCACGCTCTAGCCACGCTTAAGCGTCGCGGCGCGTATTTTTCCAATGATCATATTTTTTATCATATTTTTAGCAACTCGATAAATACTTGCATAATTCTTTTTACCCTAGTTTTTCTGGAACAGCTTTTGAATGGCCATTTCAATGAAAAAGTTCTCACCATTTGTGAATATATTTGCTCCATTTGAGAAAACTCGGCCTCAACTTTTGTACTTCCACCACAAGTTTTCTTATCACATTTTGATACATCCTATACACCTCTTTCCACCTAGTAACCTTTGTTAGTGACATTAATGGTATGAAAAATGGGCTCCGATGGTGTGTGGTGATTCAATGGCTCATAAAGAAAGATTGACTAGAAGAAAGGACAGTGTCCAGTTCAGTTACCGTGGGTAAATTCAGTGAGATTTTTGGTAGTGATCACAAGATTGGAGTAAGTCGACGAGATTAGTATGTATGTACTACCCGATTTGCAAGTTGAGTTTTTATACATTCTTTCCTAGCAGTTGAAGGTCAAAAGATTTTACTCGATAGTCGTAGTTCTCAATATTTTCCTTCGTTATCGAGAATCTTATCTTGATTATTACTACTTTTATTATTTACTATTCACATATAGACTAGAATATATTTTATATGTTCTATATTCGATAAATTTATTAATGAGTTGAAATATATTTGTGTTTTGGACATCTAATCCTTTTCAATTGATATTAGAGACTCACCCCAATCCGCGACCCCTAATCTAGATGTATACTAGTCAATCACTTTTCGTTCCTCCTTATTTTGATGAACGTATTTGGACTAGCATCCAAATTGGTGGACTCCACTCAGAAACATTGTGGGCGATGAACTAAAAGTTCTATCATTGTGGTCAAATGAAGAATTTGATATCTATAATTAGAATATTAAGGGGTTGCATACTATTTTTATGATTGTATCCTTCGAAGAGTCTAAATACATCTTAATGTGTGAGACCTCCAAAGATGCGTAGGACATCCTTGAGATTACCCACAAAATAACTAAATTAGTTAAAACTTTTAGATTGTAAATGCTTACCACTAGATTTGAGAAAATTAGGATGAAAGATGACAAAGCCTTTAACGACTTCTATACTAAGTTAAATGACATTGTCAATTCGACATTTAATTTAGAAGAAAAATTTTCTAAGAATAGAATTATCAGAAAAATCTTTCGATTGCTTTTAGAACATTTTAGATCCAAGGTCACAGTAATTGAAAAGAGTAAAGACATGGATAAATTAAATATAGAAGAACTGGCAGGTTCTCTTCAAACATATGAGCACACACACTCCCATAGTAAAAAAAGAATAAATCGATTTCTTTCAAATCTATGAAGGAAGAGAGATTGTAACTCTGATGAAGAGATGCAGTGATAAAGACTTTACCATATTTGTCAAAAAATTTTAAAAAAAAATTAAGAATAAAAATAATAAATAAAATTTAAAAGGAAGTGACATGTTACATAATATAGTCAAGAAAGAGAAATAATAAACTAAAGACATTAAAAGTAAGAAACACCAAGAAATCCAATGCAATGAATGCCACGATTTTGGTCATATCCGGGCTGAGTGCTCTAATTTTAAGTGTCAGAAAGAAAAAGCCTTAAATATATTTCTAACTAATGACAAAGAGGACGAAAACCATGATGAAAAATCCTCGAAATAGGATGAGGTAAATTATATAACCTTTAAAACGTTTATCATTAGTGGTGATGAAGTCATTAGTGCGCAGATGGAATAATCTGATTTTTTTAATGAAGAATCTGATAACAAATTTGATGGTCTTCAAGAAGTATATAGTAAATTGTTTTGGAAATGTATAAAAGTTAACAAAACTAGTAAATCCTTGAATAGTAAGTTAATTAAAATTAGAAAGTGCCACTATTAAACATCGTGAATTGAAAATTTTGAATAGTTCTCTAATTCTTAAAATAAAATCCTTAGAGTTGAAACTCAAAAATGTTAATAATGATATTAAAAAGTTCTCTAGTGGTACTGAAAAACTTGATCGCTTGTTAGGGTTGAAAATGTTGTAGGAAATAAAAAAGATTTGGACAATGTTGAGAATATTTTCCAACACGAAACTTCTTCTAAAACAATATTTATTCCTACTACTAAAATTTCACAGAAAAACTTTAGCATACCTAAAATCACTAAATCTGTACCAAAACATGTGGAGAAAAAAATTGACTCAAATATTTTACCTAAACCAAATGACCAAATGATCGTAAATAAAACTGCTAAAATTTAATGACCAACTAAAACAAAATGCTTATTTTAGTACGTGATCAAAAAATCTCAGCTTCATGCCTAAGTTTGTGCCTACCTTCCATGTATATGGACAAGTCGGTCATATTCGTCTCCATTGTCATACCATTAATCTGCTGTACAACTAAAAACAATGGGAGAAAATAAATAAATTTGTTAATCTCATTCAACTACTAAATAAACAAGTAAAAGTCTGAAATATAAAGTTAATTCGGAGAGAAAAATCTGGATTAGGAAGAGTGATTTGAAAAATGTTACCAAAAATTGTTTTTGCAAAGTTGCTCACTTTGTCTTAAAAACTCAAAAATCATTCGATATGATATTTGGATAGTGGATGCTCCAAACACATGTGTGGTAATAAAGCAATATTCTTGTCTCTTTTTGACCATCCCAATGGGATGGTTTTCTTTGGTGATGGAGCTAAGGCCCCCGTTATTGACAGAGGTCAGATCAGTATTTTTAGGCTTTTAAAATCGTGTGATGTCCTCTATGTCTCCAATTTAAAATCTAACCTCCTGAGTATTAGTTAATTTTATAATGAAAATTTTAATGGTAGATTTTTTTTAAGATAAGTACTATATATATGAGGCAAATGGCACTATCTTATTAGAAAGCGGGAGAACTCTTGATAATCTTTATGGTATCAAGCCTGGCCATATTCTAGGATGTCATCCCGCTAAATTGATTTTACCGAATTGTAGTATCAACTTCTTGGTCATTTAAGTTTTAAAAATCTATCCAAAATCTCAAAGAAAAACTATGTTGAATGGCTTTCAAAATCATCTAATATCGAACACCATGCGTGTAGCCCCTGCCAACTTAGAGAACAAACTAGAGCGAGCCATCCATCACTTAGTAACTTTTTCACATTGCGTCCCCTTGAACTAATTTATATGGATCTTATGGGACTTTCTATGACCGAGAGTCTTGGGGGTAAGAAATATATCCTGATGGTTGTAGATGACTTTTCTAGATATTCTTGGATGGACCTCATTCAAAAAAAGTCTAATACCTTTGACCACGTGAAACTTTCATGTAAAAAACTCATAAATGAAAAATGAACTCTGATTGTGAGAATTCATAGTAATCATGGAAAGAAATTTAACAATTCCAACTTTGACAATTTCCACAATGAGGAAAGAATTCAACATGAATTTTCAACTCTTATCACTCCCCAACAAAATGATACTGTGGAATGAAGAAATCAAGTTATTCAAGAAATAGCTAGAACTATGATGTAAAACAAAAATATTTCCATACATTTTTTAGGTGAAGCCATGAGCATGCCATGCCTCATAATTAACCGAGTCTATTTAAAATCGAAGATGGATAAGACATTTTATGAACTTTGGAAAGGTAAGAAGCCCAACATTAAGTGTTTTCACACTTTTGGAAGTAAATACTTTATTTTAAGTGATAGAAAAAATATAGTCAAGTTTGATTCCAAAAGCAATGAATGGATGTTCCTGGGATATTTCCCTACCAGTAGAGCCTAATCGGATATACAATTTTTACACTCAAACTATAATGGAATCTATAAATGTTATTGTGGATGATATCCCCAACAAGCAACCTGAAGTAAGTGATTGTACAGACAAAGAGGGCAATCAAATTGAGTCTCCACATGATTCAACCTTTGGTAATATTTTAGAAGAGACTACGATTGTCGCCCCTATTAAGGAACCTCTAGTCAGAGTAAAATTATATCATCCTAATGACTTCATTTTAGGTGATCTGAGTGAGGGTATGAGACTGCATCATCGTGTCCTAAACTTGCCTACCCATACATGTTATGTCTCTCATTTAGAACCTAAAAGGGTTAAAGAGGCTATGAAAGATGAATGTTGGACCAACGCCATGCATAAGCAATTAAATCAATTTGTAATGAATGTCCTTAGTTTTCTAACCCCAACACATAAATGTCATTGGGACCAAGAGGATCTTTAAAAATAAGACTCATGAAAATAGAAATATCAATCGCAACAAAGCTCGTCTTATCGCTCAGGGATACACTTAAATTGAGGAAATCGATTTTGATGAGGCTTTTGCCCCTATGGCTTGTCTTAAGTCCATAAGAATTTTATTATTCATTGCTTACACTATGAGGTTTAAACTCTATAAAATGGAAATTAAAAGCACATTCCTCAATGGTATCATCCAAGATAAAGTTTTTATAGAGCAACAAAAGGGCTTTGTTAACCCTATGTTTCCCGACCATGTTTACAAACTCAAAAAGGTATAGGCTTAAATACGTTTTGAGAGTTTAGTAAGCGTCTCACCTCATATCTTAGTGACCATGGCTTTGTTAGTTTTAGTGTGGATAATACTCTATTTGTGAAAACTTTTGAAAACTATATGACTATTGACAAAGTATATGTTGATGATATTGTATTTGGTTCTAAAGTTGACTCGCATGTTCACAAATTTGCAAAGTGCATGATTTCCGAATTTGAAATAAGTATGGTGAGAGAACTAATGTATTTCCTTGGCTTGCATATTAGACAACTAAATCATGGTATTTTCATCTCCTAATCCAAGTATGATAAAGACCTTGTCAAAAGTTTTGGACAAGATAATAAAAAATATACTCGCACACCTACGAGCACTTCTTCTAAATTGGTTCATGACCTTACAGGGAAAAGCGTTGATTAAACGCTCTATAGAAGCAAGATAGGAAGTCTCTTATACTTAACTGTGAGTAGACCTAACATTGCTTTTAGTGTTGGCGTATGTGTTTGATATCAATCCGATCCCAAAGAATCTCACTTAAGTTCTGTCAAGCAAATCATTCGTTATATTAATGGCACATTCGACTATGAGATCTCTAATTTCAATGCTCAAATTTTGATTTGGCTGGTATTTCGATCCGACTGGGCTGGAAATGCCGATGATTGCAAAAGCACATCTTGTGGATGTTTCTATGATGGCTCCAATCTTACAACCTAGATGTGTAAAAAATAAAATTCCATTTCCTTGTCTATGTTGAAATGGAATACATTGCAGTTGATAGTTGCTACACACAACTATTGTGGATGAAGTAAATGTTGTACAATTACGACATTTCTCAAGACACCATGACAATCTATTGTGACAATACAAATACTATCAATATTTCAAACAATCCTGTTCAGCACTCACGAACTAAATATATCGATATTAGATACTATTTTATTTGTAAACTCGTTGAGACTTAGGTCATAACTCTACACACCAACCAAGACTCAACTGGCCGATATCCTTACTATGCCATTAGATAGTCTTCAATTTGAATTTATGAGAAAGGCCATCGGTATTTGCTCTCCTCCATCTAAATGACACGAATTACACTTTTTATAAAAAAACAAAGGAGTGCACTGTTCATTACGCCTGCCGAGCGCCGAGGCCTACATCCCTTATCTTCCAATGCCATTCGTGTGCATCGCCCTATTTCTCTTCCCACACCCTCATTGCTTGTCTCTCTCTCTTCTCATAATTTCTCTCCCTAGCTCCTCACATTCACAAAGCCTCAAGATCTGCTTTTCCTCTCCACGGTTTTAGGTATCCTCAAGGTAATTCCTCACTCATTAGTTTCTTTTTGCTGCACTTTCGCCATTAATGGTGGCAGCACTGTTCAGTGACAGTGTTCATGACCACCATTTTTTTCTTGTTTTGCACGCCGATTAGTAGCTTTTTATACCTCATTTTTGTAGATCTCGTTTTGCCCAATCGTGAGGTTGGGGTATCTCCACATGATATATCGTAATGTTTTGATATCCCCTCCATGTTTGCTCGCTAGTCACATTTTTTCAGGCATTGATCTATCTCCTTGTAGTGTCCCTTTTGTCCAGATTTTGCCTCCCTCTCATCCCATGTTGATGGAGGTTTCGGGTGGTTTTTGTGGGGCCCACACCCACACCATGTTGGCTCTCTGCCAACGTGTGGACCTCTGTCGTCCTGTTGGCTGTGGCCATGCCAATTTTTTTCGTGTGTGGACTACAGCCCTAGCCATCCCTCGTGGCGTGTTCTGCAGCGGTGCACGAATGGCTCCTTCCCTCGTGCGAGTCATTCTTAGGCTTGTCCTCGACTTTTCTCTCTCTCTCTCTGAGCCCTCTATTTTGCCTCGCATGCATCTGCTCTGCAAAAAACCCTTACTTGAAAATCCATTTGCAAGTGACCCCGGTCAAGTGGACACTCAACTCCTCACGGGTACATCAATGTCAAAGCCGAGGAGCTGTTTAATTCTCGTATTTCTCACTGTCAACGTTTTCTCATACATGAAGTTGACTTTGCATCCCTCGACCCACCTATTTCGTTCGTGTTTACGAATCGCCATTGGGAGTAGGTCCTTACTGATTTGATTATTTCCTCCCAACTTTTGGTCCAAGACTTCTACTCCAATATCTCTGATTTTTTTGTCTAATTCTTTTTCTAACATTTTGAGCGGACATCACCTCCAAATTACTCCAGATGTGATCTCTAATGTTCTTAATATCTCTTGGGTTGTAAATCCCGACTATCCTTACACTTGGATTACCATGCCCCACCATAATGAGATCGCTTTTTTCTTCATTGCTCTCCCATAGAGTGGAATGGCAGACATTCAACCAAGCTTCTCTCCCTTCGAAAGTTGGTCGTAAGCCAGATTATGTTGACAAATATTCTTTTAATCATGCACTTCTCCTCCATCCCTCTCGATAAGGCCTTATTCCTCTGTATTCTCACGAGTAGGTGGCTTATTGATTTACCGTCCCATTTCTACTCTCACATCATTGCCCATTTTGAGTCCAAAAAGGATGACAACATTTTCTATAGTTGTCTTATCTAGCAACCTATCATGGGTTTAGGGGTCTTATTTTCATATCTTCTCCATCTGCCACTTGGACGACCTATTATTCGCACTACATTTGTGCAAAGTCAATCTGACACTCATCGCTTCTTCCCAACTCCCAAAGATCTTCTCAATGAGCTCCTATCGGAGGTTCCTTCCTTTTTAACTGGGGGTGGCTTGTCTTCTCCAGACACTTCTTCTCCTAATCTCTCGTATCCTGGTCCGTCTAAACATCCTCGGTCCTCTACCTATTCCTCCTCTACGATTATGGGTTAGCTCTCCCAGCTTTTTGGTCATATCGTGTGCCTGTTTTCCTCTCAAGAGCAGTTATATGCATCTTACATGCAGCTGTGATTGGACATCCTTGTTGGTTTTTAGAGTCTTGATTCATGCCTAGCTACTCAAGAGGAGGACCTCATTCATCTGCGGTAGTAGCATGCTTTTTGTTTTTTTGCTCGACCATCTTCCAGTGATTCTTCCATCTCCGGTTGATGTCTTTCCTTTAGTCATTCGTGACAGAAAGGGGGAGATGATTTTTATTTGCTTAGGGGCAGAGGGAGTTAGGGTTCTTTTCTTTGTTATGACTTTCATTGTTAGGGGGAATATTTGTTTTGTCTTAGCTTGTATGGCTTTGTGGTTTTGTCTTGCCGCTACTTTTATTTATTTTTTGTACCAATTATTGTGTTATTTGGTTTTGTACAAACTATTGTAATAGCTATATATTTGTCTTGCTGCTACTTTTATTTGCTTCTATACTAACCACGGTTAAACGGGCACAGTAGCTCTCTTTCGGCTTAGCAACTCATTTCTCTATTTCTGTCCTTAGATTTATGTATTGTGTCTGTTGTCCTCTAGCATATTCGTTTTCTACATGGATTCTATCTCGGTAGTATCTGAACCCATAATTCTTATGTATTTTGATTTATTTTCTTTGTGTCGGATTTTGTCATGGAATTGTCAAAAGGGGAGATTGTTTGGTCCTTTTATGTGTTAGTATATTCCGTGACTATGTTGGGTTTTTCATTGGTGAAGTTGCATTTATTGATTGGAAGACCTGCCATAAAGTCTTGCTTGAAGATTGTCACTGCACTCCTCTGGAATCCATGCCTACCCTTTGCCCGAGTTGTGCTCGAGCTCCATATCCAGTCCGCGTGCACCTACTGCATGCCCCCTTGTGCTCGAGTGATATTTCCAAAGGGTGCCTGCTTGCTGCATGCCCGCTCTGCACTGGAGCTCCATTTCCAAAGGGTGTCCGCTTGCTCCTTGCCTACCCTATGCTCGAGCTCCATTTTCAGAGGGCGTTCGTTCGCTACTAGCCCGATCTGTGCTCGAGCACTGAGGCACATTTCGAGTCTAACCCTAGTCACACCTGCCTCCTACTCGAGCCATGGTCAAGTGTCGCGATGCACATTTTTCCAACAGTTATATTTTTTAATTTATTTTTAGCCACTCTATAAATGCCTACATGATTCTTTTTACCTTAATTTTTCTAGAATGACTTTTGAACAGCCATTTTAGTGAGAAAGTTCTCACCAATTGTGAATATATTTGCTCCCTTTGAGAAAACTTGACCTTAACTTTTGTACTTTCACTATAAGTTTTCTCATCTCATTTTGATGTATCTTATACATCTTTTCCTGCCTAGTAACTTTCGTTGGTGACATCGATGGCGTGAAATCTAGACTCCAATAGTGTATGGTGATTCGACAGCTCGTAAAGAAAGATTGAGTAGAAAATCGAAAAGTATCCGGTTCCATTGCCACAGGTATATATAAGGAATTTCTTAGTAAAGATCATAAAATAAGAGTAAGTCAGTTAGATTAGCGTATCTGTATCGCCTAATTTATAAGTTAATTTTTTTAATACATTCTTTCTTAGTCATTGAAGCCTAAAGAATTTTATTCGATAGACGTGATTATCAAAAATTTTCTTCATTACCAATAATCTTGTCTTGATTGTTACTGCTTTCATTATTTACTATTTATATCTAAATTAAAATATCTTTTACGTGTATTATATATTATGTAATTTTTATTCTATAAATTTATTGAATGGTCGAAATATATTTGTGTTTTGGATGTCTAGTCCTTTTCAATCTTTAAAACCAAAATGATAATTGTAAGATTATTTAAAACGAAAATAACATGATAATTTAAACCATGCTCTTCTGCCACATGTAAGATAAAGTTTTTAAAATTAAAATAATTTATGAAAATTATTAGAATTATTACTGTTGCATCCCAGATTTTCGGTTATTGTATGGATTAGGGAACCTTCCAATCTTCCGTTGCGGGTCGATTTGGATCCGATTCGGTCTCCGTCACTAATAACCAAGAACCTGCACAACACGAACCACAAATAAGAGGTCAGAGGACAACGGGGGGCTATCCCTCATTGATATTTCAACGCTCAAGTCAGAAATAATGAAGAAATACATGTTTAAAGGTAAACGTGGTAAGAATACAAAAATACAGCAATGAGGGGAGTGTGAGAGGGATGTATTTGGAGGCTTGAGCTCCGTGAATGCACCCGACAGAGGGGGGATTACCTGTACACCCGCGGAGGGCGACTTAG
>JAOVVI020012019.1:0-12403 GCA_028571085.2 Nepenthes alata | reverse complement strand
ATTATATTTTTTTTTCCAAAAAAAGGAACAAACTTGAATTTATATATATTCTTAATATTTAGTTCTACATTATTTTCAACAATCTGTAAAATGACTTTAAATTTGATAAAATTTTACAATTAAATGATAAAAAAATAGATAAATTCATGAGATATTATATCATTTATAGATATAATCCATACATCATATAGAAAATGTTCCCTTAGTTTAAATTTCTAAGATCTTTATATCATAATAAAATAGTCTTTTTCTTATACTATTACCATAATAAAATTATTATTAAGCATCCATTAATTATTTTCATACATTAATTGTCATATAGGCACGATAATGCATTACATTTTTTTTTTTTTTGGGGTCATTTTCAACTAAGTAATGAGATTACCGTATTTAAATCAAATACCAGAATATTTAGATATTTGAGAGTCAATTTAGATTTGAATGATCTATGCCCAATTCACCTGCAATCAACATGATGGATGAACAAGGGTTAATGTTATGCAATAAAATAATATAACTAAAATACGATACTGTAGAGATGGGTATTGTTATTGATGGGCTTATATAAAAAAAGGCTACCAAGGCCATAATACAAAATGAGCTGGACAATATTGAAGCCCATGAACACGGGCTCATCCCATTCCTCTAGCGCTTTAATTGCTATTGCTACAGTTAAATTTCAGAGATCTAAATTGTTACAGTTAAATTTCGGAGACCTTAACTGCTTCAATTGAATTTTTGAGGCCAGAACTGCTACAATTAACCGCTACCAAGTTAATCTTATCTATAGTAACGTCACAAGTTTTGAAGAAACGGACATCTGAATATGGTATAAAATGGAAGAGCATCTAAGAGAAGGAGGAGGATCCCCCGTTTAAAAAATCCCTTATTTGGATAAATCCCTTGCTTAGATAGTTAAATGAAGGACTATATTAAAAAAATCTTAAACCAAATACTCATTTCAACTTTTTCTTTTTAGAATTTTCTCTATTTTTTAGATGAGAATTAACTTGAGCATCGGAGTGTCTTTCGGGGGATAAGTCCTATTGTATCATAATTATTTGTTTTATTATGGTGCGTAAGTCCTGGATCATCAAAGACGGAGTGGAGATCTAATTCATAAATAACGCGTATTTGAGACCCGTCACGAATCCGGACTCTGGTACTCATCATTGGCGTCGTCTGTGGGAATATCCTGAACGAAAAGCCAGCTAACCACCACATTCAACTATGGTAAACACAAGAAGTCACACTAACGCACCCAGAGATGTTAATTCCCCCGGCAACAACCCTACAACAGGTAGTCGTGAGGAAGATAAACAGATGGTTTTGATGGAAACCATGAACGAACGAATGGCGAACATGGCTGAAGCATTCCAGATTCTTTGTGCCCAGTTGGGATAACAAAAACAAGCAGTCCCACAAGTAGTTCCGCCAGCAATTCAAATTTTAACCGCAAGCACTATTGCTTCAAAAAAGAACCAGAGAAGGAGATGCTCGGTGAGAAATGAAGAGCAACCTGTTAATCAAGTAAGAGAACATTCCAATAATAGGGAAGAAGGTCGTTCTTGGTTAGAAGGACGATTGGGTCCGAGATCTGAGGAAGAAAGCCCTGAACGACAAAATCCTTGATATTCAAGGAACGAACGGAGACTTCCTAATTTCGATGTGGTATCCTGCAACGTGCAGCTTGCTGAAGGAAGTCATCACTCTAACCGGCCAAACCATCCAGAGTTGAGGGATTATCTCAATGAGAAAAGATTAGCAGCAACTGCTGTCCCTCATGTAAAGGAAAACTGGAGAAGGTCTTCCAACGCGTGTTCGGTGATAGTGTAGAAAAGTACAATACATATTTGAGAAGGTCTCCTTTTACGATTGAGATCAGAACCTGTTGACTTCCCCATAAATTCAAAATGCCCACCTTGAAAGTCTAGGATGGAAGTGGTGACCTAATAGACCACATACACAACTTTCGTACACATTTGAGCTTTCAAGGATTGGACGAGATGAGTATGTGTCAGTGTTTTCCCCTCAAAAATAGCTTTGGCACTTGGCTCGTATCAAGTAAGGGCCAATGGAACTTTTGAAGAGTTTTTTGAATAGATTCACTTCATAAGCTAGGAGGATTCCCCGGCTTACTGATGAGGTTAAATTGAACACATTTATGAATACGCTGGAGTTTGGTGACTTCTTTAAGTATCAGGCGCATAAGGATCCCAGAACGCTTTCAGAAGCGGAGCCCATCACTCGAGCTTACATAGCGGCTGAAGAAGCAAACGAAGCAAAAAAGCCAATACGAGATGATCGTTCACAACATGGACCAGACGGGAGGAAAAATTAGCGGAGATCGTATTGATTTACACAGCTCGAAGAGGCCGTCCAGGTTTGAGCCAGGGGCTCGAAAGGAATATAAATCGATAAACTTGACCCCGCTAAATGACTTCAGGATAAATATTCTTATGGAGATAAAAGAGAAAAAGTTTCTGAGATGGTCAAAATCGGTCAAAAATCCAGAATGAGGTAATCAGTCAAAATACCGTGATTACCATTGATCTCAGGGATACAGCACGGAAGAATGTAAGACTTTATAAAAAAGAGATTGAAGAACTCATTAAAAAAGAGGCATCTCAAGAAATTTGTAAAATATCCAGGAAAAGCTAGGAGGGCAGAGGGAGAAGAAGAGCAAGATCAACAGCACTCGAGGAACAGAGTAGCAGTAGGAGTGGTTGACATGATATCAACCATACCACAAAAGAAGCACACTCCGAATCGGGCGACTGATATAGAAAACAAAAGATAAATGGTAAAAAATAGGAATGATGCAATCTGTTTTGATGATAATGATATGAGTCATGTACAAGTTCTCCATTCCGATCCACTTGTGGTGACTACGCTCGTTTCAGATGGTGAAGTTTATTACTAGCTGAAACGAGTCTTCATTGATAATGGAAGGAGTAGTAATTTACTATACATGGATGCCTTCTTTGATTGGGATTAAAGAAAAATCAACTTAAACCCGCAAATGGACCACTTCATGGATTGGACAATGAACCTGTCTCTATCAAGTGAATAATACAACTAGAAGTCACGTTAGGAACGTATCCCAAAATAGCAACTCATGTGCTTAATTTTCTGGTGGAGGATTTGCCTTCAGTTTACAATGCCATCTTAGGCCAGCCATGTTTAACAACCTTTGGGCTAGTAACATCCATCTTGCACCTAAAGATGAAATTCCTGACACCTTCAGGCATTGGTAAAGTCATAGGTGACCAAGTCACTAGCCGTTCTTGCAACATAACACAAGCAACTCAAACAGTTTCAGAACGGCTAGTTGAAGACTTGGACTATCGAGATGAATTGACATTACAGCAAGCCCAATCCGGTGATACAACTGAACGTATACTTCTTGACCCAAATGATCCGGAGAAGCATATTCAAATCAGAAGTTCTCTCTCCAAGCAATTTTGGGATCAACTTATTTCCTTCCTTAAACAGAATGAGGATATATTCACTTGATCTCCTGTTGACATGCCTGGGATCCCAACGGATTTAATGGTCCACAAACTTGGACTTGATCCCAATCATAAACCAGTCAGGTAGAAATGAAGAAATTATTCCATAGAAAAACTTATTGCAATCCATGATGAAGTGAAGAAGTTAGTCGATGTTGGATTCAAAAGAGAAGTCTAATATCCTAACTGGCTCTCTAATGTGGTGCTTGTGAAGAAAAGTAATGAAAAATAGAGAATGTGCAGGACTTCACCAATTTGAATAAGGCATGTCCTAAGGATAGCTACCCACTGCCCAGAATAGATACTTTAATGGACTCCACCGCGGGGTACGAACTGCTATGTTTCTTTGATGCATATTCTGGGTGTAACCAGATCAAGATGAGCTAGTAGGACAAAAAACATACTTCTTCTATAACAGATCAAGGCACGTATTGTTATAAGGTGATACCTTTTAGTCTCAAGAATGTGGGAGCCACTTGTCAGAGATTGATAAATAAAATATTTAAGGCTCATATTAGCAGAAACATGGAGGCATACATAGATGATATACTTGTGAAAAGTAAAATCACGTATGACCACATCCTAGATTTAAAGGAAGCCTTCGAGATACTCCAAAAATATCGAATGAAGTTTAACCCAACTATGTGTGTTTTTGGAGTGACATCTAAAAAGTTTTTGAATTTTATAGTCTCACAGCGTGGGATTGAAGCCAACCCTAAAATAATAAATGACATAATAGATATGTCACCACCAGCGACAGTAAAAGAGATCCATAGGTTAATTGGAAGGCTTGCAATCTTATCACAGTTCCTAGCCAAGTCAGCAGAAAAATACCTCCCCTTATTTAATGCTTTAAGGGGTACCAAGACAAATAATTTTATCTAGACAGTTGATTGCTAGACTACTTTTCAAAAGTTAAAGGACGATTTGTCTAGTCCGCCTCTATTGACTTTACCAAAACAAGGTGAAGATTTATGTCTATATTTGGCCATTTTGGAGACAACATTGAGTTCAGTTTTGATCCGAGAACATTTAGATATACAACGGCCAGTATACTATGTCAGTAAGATGTTAAAGGACACTGAGACTCGACACTCACCTGCAGAGAGAACTACCTTGGCACTTGTCTATCTAGTCTGAAAATTACAGCCATATTTGCAGGCTCACAAAATAATTATACTCACCAACCAGCCTTTAAAAATTGTGTTACAAAGGCCTGACATGTCCAAAAAATTAATAAAATGGCCAAATAGAATTGAGCGAATTTCACATCGAGTTCAAACCAGGGCCAGCGGTCAAAGGCCAATCCTTGGCAAATTTCATCGTTCAAACCACGACCTCAATTCTGGTAACCTCTATTGGAGATGAAGACATTTGCCGAACGATGGAAATACCCAATTGGACTTTGTACGTTGACGGGTCATCAACACAGTCCGGAAGCATAGTTGGGATAGTTATGAAAACTCCTGATGGAAAAGAGATCACTTATCCCTTGAGATTTAAATTTTTGGCCACTAACAACGTTGCTGAATATGAGGCATTGTTGGCTAGACTCAGGCTGGCCAAAGAATGTTCGGCGAAGCATGTGATTGTGTACAGCGATTCTGAATTGATTGTGAACCAAATTCAACGAAGTTTTGATGTTGCAAGTCCCTTACTTAAAAACTATTTTGCAAAAGTAAAAAGTATGGAGTAAGGTTTTGATAAGTTGGAGATAGTTCACATATCCCATACAGACAATGAAAAAGCAAATTAACTAGCAAAGGTTTCAACAACTGAAAACCCTAAGCAATATTCAAAATGCCCATGAGAAATTCTAGAGACTCCAAGTATTGAGGAGCGCGAACAGGAAATTCTACAGGTAATAGACCAAGAAAATTAGATGTCTCTCTATTGGAGGTACTTGACCAATAAAATTTTACCGAATATCCCAAAAGATGCCAAGCGTATGAAAAAAACGGCAGGTTGGTATACTATTGTGGATGAAAAAATGTATCGTCGAGCATACTCAACTCCATACCTCAAATGCCTGACTCCAGAGGAAGTAGATTATGTCTTGAGAAAAATCCATCTTAGTATATGAGGATCTCACATTGGAGGCAAAATTTAGCTTTCAAAGTAATGAGGCAAGGATATTTTTGGCCCACTATGAATAAAGATGCAATGGATTTTGTTAAAATGTGTGAAAATTGTCAGCTACATGAAAATATACTTGATTAACCACCAGCTGAGTTGAAGACCTTACAAACACCGTGACCCTTTGCACAGTGGGGGCTTGATATCCTTGGTTCATTCCCAATGGCCTCCGGTCAAAGAAAGTTTATTATTGTGGGGATTGACTATTTCACTAAATGGGTGGAGACTTCTCCCTTGAAAAAGATAACTAAATATAATGCCTTGGAGTTTGTACGACAAAGCATCATTTACAGGCTTGGAATTCCAAAAGTTATAATAACCGACAACGAAACTCAATTTATTGGGAAACACTTTACTAAATACTGCATAAGCTTAGGTGTTAATCTAGCTCATACATTAATAGCTTACCGCCAAACTAATGGGCAAGTAGAAGTAACTAATAGGACTCTATTGCATTGATTGAAAACGAAACTAGAAGGTGTTGGGGGCTCCTCGGTAGATGAATTGCCTTTAATATTATGGTCTTATAGAACCATACCCAAAGAATCAACTCAAGAGACTCCATTCAGCCTATATTTTGGAACATAGGCTATAATTTCAGTAAAGATTGGATTACCCTGGTTAAGGGTTGAAAACTTTGATCCTCTTAGCAATGCCAGGAGACTCTGAGGCATCTTGACATGCTCCATGAGATCTGAGAAATAGCTAAGGTGAGAATGGCTACTTATCAGCAAAGAATCACGCACTACTATAATAAAAGGGTTAGAGCTCGAAGGTTTGATGTTGGAGACTTAGTCCTACGCAATATAAAGGTCACTGGAAAGATCCTCAACAGAAATAAATTGTCTCCAAATTGGGGCGGTCCATTTATTATGTTAGCCATTCTTAGGGATATCACTTACAAATTGTACAGTCAGAATGTTAAATTGGTGCCTAGAACATGAAATGTGGTTCATTTAAAGAAGTTTTATCAGTAGCATTCGAAGATCTAGATGAACAGTGTAAGCTTTTCATGAAATAGTGTTATGTTAGGTATCAATGAAATATTTTACTATTCATTTTATCTTTATTATTATTTTATTTGAATTTGTCCATTTAACATTTATTCCTGTTTTGATTGAATGTGTATGTGCCCATATAAAAATATTTTGAGCTAAATCGGCCTAGATTGCCCTTAAGTTTGGTGAGATTTTCATATCTCACTCATTTCCTGACCCAAAGGTGGTCAAAAGAACCTCAATACAGTTATCAGGCGGTCCATTTGCGATAAAAAATTTAGACCCATTTTGGCCAACCAAACCGGTTAAATGATTAAACCTATGGGCTGTTTAGCATGCATGCTTCGACCCCCTTCTTTAGGAACGAACACCATCAATCAACCATGGCCAAAAAATTGAGAATTAGAGTAATTCATGGTCCCAATTTCTTTAAAGTCGGCATTAATTAAGAATAAAGCTAAAGGTTTGACCGGCAAATGATTACTTACGTAACAAGTATATCGTTAAAAGAAATGTTCGTATATTATTAACCCAGTAATCTTATACAGCTTCAAAATTATATGATTAGGTAAACGATTATCCATGGGAGCTCCCAGGATAGGAAGAGCTTGGCTCTCCAGAATCAGAAGAGCCCCGTAAATCAGATAAACAATGTGCATCCCTATTTCTCTCATAAAAAACGTTGACCGAAAATTGTGGGTCTGCTAACAGAGCGAATTGCTTACATAATGTGACGCCATATGAAAATCTAGCATTCAACACATGAGCCAATTCCTCCAGTTTGAGACAAGATCTTAGCTCAGAACGCAAATGGGTGTTTTCTTTCTGAAGATCTTCAATTTGATGATTGGCTTGCTCAAGAGCATCTTTGGCACTCTCAAGTTCTTTATTCTGTTGGTTGACCAGTACAAGATCTTTCTTAGTGCTTTGCAATTTAGCTTGAAGATTGGAATTCTGATATCGGAGCTGCTGTAGAACATTGGGATCAACTTAGGTTAGCTTCAAATTGCTAATTTCACTCAACAATTGACAAATCCACAACTTCCTTTGATGAAAGCTAATCTTTAGTGAATCAACCACTTTGTCATTTTGTGGGACCACGAAATAAGTAAGTTGGAAGAAGGAAAATTTTCTCAACTGAATGAAAAGGATTAACTAATACTTATTGTGAGAAATGCTGCTCTAAGGGTAGCCTCAGTCAAAGAAATTCTTACCCCAGATTCCAAGGTTGATTCACGCTGTCTTCTAATAGGATTGGGGCGAGGGGTTAAAACTGTTATACCTGAAGTAATAGGTCATGTAGGAGGTTAGTCAACAACCTCCAGTGGAAACAAGAAAGTAACTGGAGACCCTTGATGAGAAGTCTCCTCTTCACCAGCCACTCTAACAGCTTCCTAAATAGTGGTTTGATAAGTAGATGGCCCAACTTGCGTGTGAGATAAGGCAGGCAATAATGCCTCTTCAATCTGAACGGATTCAGTATCAATTTGAGGGCCACACTCACCAGATTGCCAACATCAACCGATTGGTTCATGATCCCGTGAATGCTCGGGGGCTCCATAGAAGTTATTGAAAAATACTCAGCAGAAACAATTTTGAGTATTAAACCCGTCTCTAAACTCGTTTGAACAAAAGGGTCTGAAGCTGTGCTCTCAATATGTAAAACTTCTGGCCCAGGGCTGGGAGGGTTTGCCTCAACGGATTGAGAAATAACTCGCTGCCGCCTTGAGGAGGAAGATTTGGCTTTATTCCCATCAACTTTTCTTTTACGTATTTTAGGTGGAGATGTAGCTACATCCACAGTTTCTTCTGCACTAGTCACCCACTTAGCAAAGACCAACAATTATGGTGAGAGAAAACGATCCTTATTTTTATCCGAAAAAGAATTCACCTTCTCTCGAAGAATGTCAATAAACGGTTTAGCATACTTCTCATCTTGAGAAGTAACCTTATTGGTTAACGAATCGGTAACTCTTCCCCATCCATCAAGAAGGCCCACAGATAACTTAAGAAAGAAAAATCTATCTTTTTAATCGTTTATAGACTCACGGATTAGCCCAAAAAGATTTATCTCCCTTAGAGACAACGAAATCTAGTCACTGCTTTGGACGAATTAGAAAATAACCTTGACTACGGTGGAGTTAAACTTTAAACCACAAAGACGAAAAAATATACAAAGAATGCAATGATACCTAATTGTGTTCGCATGAATTCTGGCAATGGAAAGTCGAAATCTTTTAATATTTGAAGCAGCTCATGGGTAATAAGAATACGAAGACCATTAATGAGATGGATCTCATAAATAGTAACGCAGTCATCGGGCAGATTACAGGCTCTTTCATCTTCACCAGGCACAACATAAGGGATTTCCCTAGGTATTCCAAATTGGGAATATAATTTCTAAACATCATCCCTAGTAAACACAGATTAGGTCTCAACGACGTGAACAGTAATTGAGCAATATTCTATAATAGAAAAAAGTAACAGGGAAGTAAAAGAAATCCAAAAGAAAGTTAGGGTTAAAGATTGAAGACGAAAAGTGAAAATGGATGAGAAATAGTGCCAAATTTACAGAAAATATTTGGGTTTGAAAGGGGCGCCATTTTTAAATTAAAATGACGCGTGGTTTTGGGGCGACATGATTGCAAATTACTTTGGAAACCCAAAGTAAATTGCTTATTACTGACAAAACCCCTTCGGAAACCTTTTTCTCTGGAGATCTCTTCCTCCAAAGACCTTTGTTTTCTCCGGAGACCTTTTCCTCTAGAGATCTTCCATTTCCTTCGGAGACCTTCATTTTCTCTGGAGACCTTCCATTTCCTCCGGAGAACTTCGTTCTTTCCGGAGACCTTTTCCTACGGAGAACTTCCATTTCCTCCAGAGATCTTTTCTCTCTGGAAACCTTATCTTATTTCTCCATAAACTTCGATATTTTGGAGATCTTACGTTTTGAGAGACCATATGTATTTTGAGATTCTGTTCACTCTCGACCAGCTCCAACCCTATTTGGTTTAGAGAAAGTCAACTAAGAGATGTCTCCATCAATTTAGTAATAGAGAACATACTAGAAAAGAGTTCGTCATTAATGAACACACTAGAGGTTTAAAATTCAAAACCTTTGGCGTAGGGGGTTAGTGATGGGTACTGTTATTAATGGGCTTACATAAAGAAAGACTACCATGTCCATAATACAAAATGAGCTTGACAACATTGAAGTCCATGAACACAGGCCCATCCCATTACTTTAGTACTTTAACTGCTACTATTACAGTCAAATTTCAGAGACCCAAACTGCTACAGTAAAATTTCGGAGACCTTAACTGCTACAATTGGATTCCTGAAGCGAGAACTGTTACAATTAACCGCTACCTAGTTAATCTTATCCATAGTAGCGTCACAAGTTCTGAAGAAACAGACATCTGAACATGGTATAAAAAGGAAGAGCATCCCAGAGAAGGAGGATCCCTCGTTTAAAAAATTCTTTACTTGGATAAATCCAGTGCTTGGATAGTTAAATGAAGAAGGACTATATTAAAAAAATCTTAAACCAAATACTCATTTTAATTTTTTCTTTTTAGAATTTTCTCTATTTCATAGACGAGAACTACTTGAGCGCCAAAGTGTCTTTCGGGAAACAAGTCCCGATTGTACTCTGATTCTTGGTTTAGTTGTGGTGCGCAGATCCTGGATCATCAAAGATGGAATGGAAATTTAATTCATAAAGAATGCGTATTCAAAACCCGTCATAAATCTGGATTTTGGTATGCACCAAGTAGGAATTGGACTACTATGAAAATGACACAATTAATTGAGACCATGGTATGTTTAATAGTAGGGATGAGGATATGACTTCATATCAAAGAGGGATTACCATGGGAGAGGACAGATAGATAGATATATAAATATTTTTCTTCCATAAAATGACCCAATATTATTGTTGTGGGGATGAATTCTCACATTAGTTGAGCAAAAAACTGCCATCATACTTATAAATAGGAAAACTTCATTCTCCTTTGAGGTGCCTTTTCAATGATAAACCCTAACAGTTGTGGGGGTGAATTCTCACATTAGTTGAGTAAAAAAATGTCATTGTACTTATAAGTAGGAAAACTATATTCTGCTTTGACGTGCCTTTTCAATGATAAACCCTTACAGAATAGGATTAATGATTTAAAATGTCTCAGATCTTTCTCTAAATTGGATAATACTTCAAACGAGAATGGCACTATCTGTAAAAATTTATACTGACAGCAATATGCCCACCTCCTTAATGGAAGATATATTGCAGGGTAGACTATTCCACACTAGTTGAATAAAGAGGCTATTTGGTATATATAAGTGAGAATACTTTCTTCTTTTTTTGATATGCCTTTTTAGGTATAATACTGTATAAGACGAGGATAGTGATTGAATACATTTCATGCATACTTCTAAAGTGAATAATATCCCATTAAGGAAGGAAATAATTGCATAATCACCTCAAGACTTGGATAGATGGAAAATATAGCAACTTACCCAAGGTGGAGAAACTTCTTGTCTGCATAAGCATATGCAGACGTAGAGCTCACATCCATCATGCTTTGTGCAAGCAAGTCACGAGCAGCCACAAAGTTATTACTGCTGATCGTATTCATCTCCTGCCCTCCTGCGGCGGTGGCAGCAGCGGCGGCAGCAGCTGCCGCTTCCTCAATATTAAGTTGCTGCATCCTCTCTAAATCAGCTATCTGAATTTATATTATCACTATTTTCCATTAATAAGAGTTAAGCATAGGAGTAGATGTAACTAATAAAACAGTATTCTGAGGAGTTATCTATTTGTTCCGTTTGTTCCCAATCTTATTACTGATGATAATTTTACATGTAAAAAATATTATAATATCTAAACGATTAACTTAAGATAATTTTTAGGTTAAGACACAATAAATTCTTAGCAATTTAGAAATTTTTAGCATCCAAAAATATTTTAAATAAAAAAAGCAAAAAAATTCTAAAAAGTTGGGCCTTTGATTTTCATTTGACAGCATAATGTGTGAAGTGTTACTAATCATATTAACCATTGAAAACACTTATATATTCGTGTAACACTACAATGTTCCAAACTCGGGTTAATCAGATTCTTAATCGAGTGAGATTATTAGTTATAAAAATATGATGCAGATGATATTTTTGAAGTCAAAAATTTGTATAGAGGTCTAAATTAACTTTTTAAAGATTCTATATTAGTTTGACTTGAGAAATTATCTGAAGGATATTTTGGTAATATACACTAGTAGTAAATATTATTTTCTGTATATTATTTTATTAATTAGAATTTATTTTAAATATATTTTGATATGGTTTTAAATGAATTAAATTAATGTGCCATAATGTAAAAACTGGGATAGGAAAAATTCTAAGAGCCAAAACCCTAATTTTGACCTAATTCTCCTCTATTAAGGCACAACCTTTTTCAATCACTCAGCCTCCTCCCTTGCATTATTTGACTACAATTTAATTTAGGAAATAATCCATGTTGACTGCAGCAACTTATTATGCCCGGCCCCCTTGAAAACCAAATGAAAAACACTAATTTTAATCCTAATCTTCCCTGACAGCTTTGGAAGAGTGTTCAGCTGCCTTCCTATCCCTTTCTTGCTTCATTTTAACTTAGAAAATAATCCTTGATTAGCCAAAATTGCTGAATTGTCTGGCCCCCCTTTGGAATGGAATCCTCACTTATTTTTTCTCCAACTTTTGTTAGTGTAGTAGCTGCCCCTT
>JAOVVI020012018.1:0-12403 GCA_028571085.2 Nepenthes alata | reverse complement strand
AGTAGAATTGACTTTTTGATTTTTCCTCCCCCCTCCCCCAAAAAAAAAATCTCCTGTCTATATCTTATCTAAATTCTTGCCTTTGACTTTAAAAAGAACCCTTCTTTCCATGCACTTTCCTTAACCCAGTGATCCTACTCCGGAATTGCTTATCCTTCCGGCAACCGGCAAACAAGCGTACTTCGCCGTGATGAGCAATTAATTAGTAATTCTTTTTATGAACTTAACGAATGAATAAATATAGAAGCAAAACCGATAATAGGCACAAAGCAATCTAGCTGAACTAATGCGTATCTGCCCATCTCTAGCAGACAGAGAAATGGGCTCCGACGAGTCAAACTCAGACTTGTACCGATTTCTGGCGGATCGCTGCAACGAATTGGAAACCAGTCAAGCGAGGCTCAAAGCACAGTTCGATGAGTTGGCCGAGGAAAAGAGCGCCAACAGGAGCAGAGGAAAGTCTGCGAAACAGGCTACGCCGTCTTATGGATGTACGACAGCGGATTTCTGCATCCCGGGCAACTTCAGAGTTGGGAAATGTCCGTACGGGCACGTGCTGCAGTCGATCGGCCATGCCGTTCACGTGACAGGAGCTTCCTCTGGGGAGATCATATACTGGTAGACCCATTTGAGAAGAAAACCAATTTCGTCGATTTCAGAATTTGTTTATTAGTTTTTAACATAAATTTGATTCAAAGTTTTGCTAGAGATTATTTTTCAGCTTGGATGGTAAATTTTGTTCAACTTGCTGATAAATATTGAGATCTTTGATGAACTGTAATTATTTTTCTGTTACTGATAAGTATGGTGTTCTAAGGGTTAAGTTAGTTGAGGGATTAATTGCGGAAAGTTACTGAGTGTTAGTATTTCCCTGGAAAGGTACAAAATATTGGGGGGATGGTTGCTATACACGAAACAGTTGTTTATGCTGGCAAAATAAAATAACGAATTACGATTGAAGTAAAATGAGAGTTTTTGTGTGTGTGTGTGTGTGTGAGAATGAGTAAAATGAGAGTTGGGAATTTCAGATTGATGAATTTACAAATATTTGATCTTTCCATGTATATGTGGTGCTTTGTGGGAATTATCTGTTTCATGTATTTCTGGTTATTGGAGGTATATCAAGTTCTGAGGAGTGACAATGGAGGGCATATGTTCTGTTGCTCTCTAAATGTTTGATAAAAGTTCACTTAGAGAATTTAGGCAACTGAAAAAATAGAGTACTTTTTTTGTGGGGTGGTGATGGGGGCCAATTTTGAGATTGTCATTTATACAATAGGACAGATGTATTTTCTGCCTTTGGTTGTTATATTAAAAAAATTCAGAAGTTAGTGTAAGATTTACATTAAATTCAACGGCAAAGGATCAGTAACATCGAGCATTTTACATGTGGGTAGAAGGACTAATGCTTATGTTCTCTCCTTTAAGCTTTCTTGAATAGTACTTCTCTAAAACTTACAAGAGGTTTGTGGATTGGAAATTGTGCGCGTAAGCCCCCCCCCCCAAAAAAAAGAAAACTGAGAATTGAACGAGGATAGCTTTTGATGTAGTTATTATGAATTCTCAAACTGAGAGTGCTTAAACTTGGAAGTGTTGATGCCATTGCATCGGGTCAAACGCTATTTGAGGAGAGGAGAGTTAAAGTTTATTGGCATGTTTAAAGGGTCATAGAAGGTCTTTGAGGTAATCATATTGAAATATTAAATATATATAAAGAAATCCATGATACACATTGCTATGATGCCACAACCATAACTGTACTTCTCATGCCAAATATTCACCCCACATAAGTTTATAGTGAATGTATTTGTGATATCTCATTCTTATGGAATATGAGAAGAATTCTAGAACAGTTTATAAAGCTTGAAGTCTGACCTCTTGTTAATGATGCATATTGTTAACAAAAAGACCCAAAGGCTTTGTTGCAAGGCGGTCTTTCCTGGGGTCATTGCTATAGGTTTCAAGCCTTTTCCATTCACAGTGTATAATGAGTCTTGATTATTTCCTTGATTGGGTATGGAGAGAGGGTGGCAGCAGCTCTGGGGTAAAGAAGAACCTCTCTTCTTTCTTATGTCATCCAAACTGAGGGATTGGATTACCATTGATACATGACCCCATCCGCAAGAGCCATGTATCAGGTGATTTAGGCAAGCTCGGAGACTCAACCCCGAGGCCACCCAGGGCCAAACCCATGTAATTGTTGTTTTTACTAAAGGGGGCTTTAGTTCATCGAAAATTATTTGAATGTGCTCCTGAAGCATTTTCTAGGAAAAACACTCTGATATCCTATCAAAAAAATTCCCAATACTCCCTTTGGGGCTTTGACTCTCACATAAGTTCTTGTTTTGACAATTCAAAAGTAGGAGACGGCCTTTTACACCATAATGTGAAGTTTAGCCATAAAAAGGCACTACCTCTCTGATTTTATCATCAAAATGTTGACTATCGTTGCCACAATCCTGAAAATAAAATATGATGCAGGAACCATTCTGCAGAGAAACTTTATGGATGGAAGGATTATGAAGTAATTGGACAAAGTGTTATTGACTTGCTTGTTGATGATGTTTATGCCCCATCCATAAACAAAATCATGGAAAAATTGAAGACAGGTCAGTCATGGTCAGGTCAGTTTCCTTTTAAGAAGAGGTCCGGTGAGGTATTTATGGCGATAGTGACTAAGAGCCCATTACATGAGGATGGTGAGCTTGTTGGTGTTATCACTGTTTCAAGTGATGCTGCTGTATTTGATAATGTAAACTCGGACTTGAGAACAAACCAAGATCGTCATAACAGCCAATATAGAGTACATGGATTAAACATCAAAGGGATTCAGTGGCACCCACAGATTTCATCGGTGCCTCAGATTGCTTCAACTGTTTCAAATCTGGTGCTTATGTGCTATACTGTAACAAATTCTTTCTGCATGTTCCCTCTTGTTCTTCATTGATCCCGTTTCTGAAAGCTTGCTGCTGCCACTGATCTAGGCCTCAAAAGTCTTTTCTCGAAGGCATGGAGATGATATACCCAATGCATATTCAACTTACAGAGACAGAGCTGAACACTTTTCAGATCCTGAAGATAATGATACTAAGAAGTCGAAAGCAATTGTAAGTTTCATTAATATGATATTCTATTATAACGATCCCTAAAGCCACATATCTAAGTTTGTTTTGGCATAGAGAACTACAAACCCCATTTCCATTTTGCAAATATGTGCTAGCACAGCTGAAGGGAAGAGCCTAGATGTGAAATATGCTTATATTGTTCCTCTTGCCATTTTTCTTGGAGCAACTAAACTATAGCAGTAAATTTTTTTTTGGAAGTTTATAATATATTGCATGCATTTTTGTTGTTTTTATGCATTATTTAGTAGTTATGAAAATAGTGGAATTACAAGGAAATGATTAAACTAATTAATATAGTATATAATGTTCATAAAATCTTGCTGATTATATGGGATTATGAATGACCTGGTGTGGTGCATTTAAACTTGCCCCCTTTTTCCAAAAGATTCCCCTATATTTTTCTGTGATTGATAATTTTTTGAGTGCTACCAAGATTTGCAAGATACCTCCTCTTTTCCATAACAATGTCCCCTTTTTAACAGCACATGCTGCAAAGCATTTTATCACATTCTACTGTCCTCAATTAAGCTATTGAATTAGGAGAGGAAAGTGTGGCTTTTACAGACAATTCAAGGTGGATAATGGATTAGTCAATGAAATTAAGCATATTGTTACATGAATGAGACAATCTGTTATATTCTCCTGGGGTTGAGTACATTGTCAGACGCTGTTGATAAAAATAGTTGTCAGATGGTTTTGTTAACTGCTTCTTTGGGATGATGCAGGCAGCAAACCTTTTCACAAAACTGACCAGTAGAGGAACTAGTAAGAGTGTCAAAAAAAGTGGGGGAAGCTCTTTGCAAAATGACTCGGTTAGCACTTCTATCATCAATGAAGTGAGTGATAAACCATGTTCTTTTAGTACCCAAGAAACAAATATGTACAATTGCACTATTGATGCCAAAAGATCTCAGTTTACTGTGAAAAGAACAGATTCAAATGCTGGTAGATATGGAATTCACAGTGCTTTAGAAAAGGTTTCTTGTAGCCAAGACTTGTCAAGGGAGTTCCATGAATGTTGCGGGGATCCTAAAGTGGTCAACACATTGCCCACTTTAGGCTTGCAATATGACGAGAAGGACACGGAGCCTGTGTGGGAAGACTCAGAAGCAGCAGAAACTGAAGATGCCAATGGCCAACAGCCAGGAGTCTGCAGGTCTCGGAGCTCAGGGGAGAGCATTGTAAGCAACAACCATGGAAGTTCGTCAAGCAAAGGTGATCCTGAGTCCAACTCAATTGTTGGTTGTGAGATACACTGGGAGGACCTACAGTTGGGTGAAGAAATCGGTCAAGGTAACCTTTGGGGATCATTTATATTTTATGCTTTTGTGTATCACAACCATGGACGAAAATAACGGTACCACTATCATACATATCGGACAATATATATTGGTATTTGATATATTGAAAGAAAAAAAATTTAAAAATTCGTAAGCTGACATAGTCGTATTAGTCAATGTTTTGTTTATCGGCTTATATATTATGATATAAGGCCTATATGAAAACATATCACGATTTTATTGATATATCCCCAATGTATATTAACTGATATTTACAATATTGGCCGATATTTACATCAATGATTACACATCACATATTTTTATAGTGAAGATACAAATCTCAAATATGTTTGTCTGCATACCAACCAAGATAATATATTATATGAAAGTTAGCTGCTCAAATGGCTTCAGATAATTTATACAAGTCTCATAACTAGAATGCTCATTGGGATCCAGTTTTAATAAGATGTAAATATATAGAACATCAAATAGTATATGAGACTCGAGAAGTAAACGGATATAGGGCCTACTCATAATTTTTGTTATAATTGAAATTGAGAAAAATGGAAATTAACAAAGATCCCTGTATGGTATATTGAAAACAGTTTTGAGTTGGATTTGTTTTTGAAAATATTTTTCAGAAGATGATTGAAGTTTTCTGTAAGTTGCTCTGTTTGAACTATACCAAATTTCAATTCAAAACTTCTAAAAAGTTAGCTTTTCCCCAAAGCACCTTTTTAAAGTAGTGACAAACACCCCCATAATATGTGTTGGTGCATGTATCATTATGCCTTGAATTGTTTACCATAGTCTTTCCCATATGTTAAACACCACTCATTGATAGGGTTGCAAAGGAAGCAACAACACCTTTAAATAAGGAAGAGACGGCTTGCTGTTTGTGGGAGTGGGACAGAAAGGGAAACCACATACGGAACTAGAGAGTGAGATGTGAGTGTATTGGGAAATATAGTTAAATAGAGCAATTTGAGTTGATGCACTCTTGTAATCTCCTTCATATAGTGGAATTTCTTGTATTCTCCTATGGATGTACTCGCTGCTGAGCCACATTCTTCATGTACTGCCCTTTTTGAATTCTTGTTAGTTGTTTTTGTTTCTCTGTCAATTTTTTTACTTGCCAGTCAGAGTTGTGATCTTGGTAGCAATTTGTTAGCCTTCTAGGCCCCAATTGACAAGTTTCAACTCAAATGGGGTTACATTTATAATTAACTCAAATGGGGTTAAATTTATAATTAACTTCAATATGTTGAGAGAATTACACCACGCATAGCCATCCTCCAACAAATTTCTTCAGGATTATGGCCATAAAGATTTAAAGTTTAAAATTTATGAAAAAAAAATACCATTACCACAAGCCTACAAAATTCTACTAAAAAGGATGATGTGGCACAATTTTTGTGGGCCAACTCCAAACACAAAACAATAAAGAAAGGGGCCAAAGAACAAAAAAAAAAAAGTGACACATCATTCTTTTTAGTAGAATTTTTGTAGGCTTGTAGTAGAATCAGTGTTGCTCAAAATTTAACTGTGTAAGGTCCTCTTTCGACTCCAAAAATATAGGGAAAAGGGAAGTTTTGAAGAAAGCATGATGAAGTATGACTTGAATTTGAGCAAAATTTTCCATTAATTTTTCTCTTTCTTCCAAATTTTATGTGATTTATTATCGATTTACTGATATTACAGGTTCATATTCTACTGTCTACCATGGACTTTGGAATGGATCGGTATGTTCATGAGTAGAATCTCAAGTTATCAACTACTCTTGATGACATGGAAGGAAGAACCTTCTGACATTGATGCATATTGATCCTTTTTTTCTTATACAGGATGTTGCAATCAAAGTCTTTTCTGGAAGTGATTACAGTGAAGGAACCTTGCTGGGTTACGAAAAGGAGGTATGCATGGTAATTATAAAATTTTAGTTCCGTTTCAATCCTGAGTTGACGACTGCCTTAATACAATTATAAACTATAGATCAATATCATGAGAAGATTAAGACATCCAAATGTGTTACTTTTCATGGGAGCAAGCTATTCAAATGAGCATCTTGCAATCGTGACAGAGTTTATGACCAGGTAAAGAAAGCTTTGTTTCTTTGGCTCTATTTAAATCATGCCATGGTGCAATACTTCACAAGATGTCTTTCTTACTTATCTTCAACTCACTAGATGTTGTGGTGCAAATAGTGTTATAATTGCCTTACTTAACGTGACACCTATTTAGTGATTTATTAATAATTAAATGTCATGATCCCGTATGGTTTTGTTGTATTTTTATTAGAAACGTTATTTCCTTAATTAGCCCAATATTTGATAGAGAGGAGGGCGATTTTGTAATTAAGAGATTGAATTTTTCTACGCTATAAATGATAGAATTACCTATAAATTATTGAGAAAATGTTTTGGCGGTTTTTCTAGATTATGTGATTAGTTTTCATATTTGAAATGGAGGTTGTTTTGTTAACTTTTATCTATCATCTTTTAAAAAGCTTGTTAGAAAAATTGAATATACGTAGTGTAACTCCACATCATGACAGAAGAAAGATAAGAGTGAAAAAAAAAAAAACTTGTTCCAAATTTTTTGAGATAAGAACTTTAAGTATGGATTCATGTATGTTTATAACATTTAATTTTATATTATGAAATTGTGAGATAATGTGATTCTGACTATATGTAAATGGTTTTAATATCATAAAGTTCTTACACGATAGTTTGAGCGATGTTTGATGCTTGCATTCAATTTAATTTGATGTTTGATGCTTGCATTCAATTTAATTTGTTTGATTTCATGCAATTAGGGGAAGCCTCTTTAAAACACTTCACAAGAGCAATCAGGCATTGGACACTAGAAGGCGTCTGAGGATGGCCCTTGATGTTGTATGTTTTGTTTTTTTGCTCAAAAATATGAAGTGCTTCATTTATACATCTTTCTTCCACGGAATCTCTTATGTATTGTTTGGCCACAGGTTAGGGGGATGAACTATTTACACCACAGAAATCCACCAATATTGCATAGGGATCTGAAGTCTTCTAATCTACTAGTTGACAGGAACTTGACTGTCAAGGTAAATACCTCTAATTGGTAGAGTTATTATCTTATCATCTGATGGCCACAGATTTGAGTAGTAGAAATGGCGTTTTGCATATAATGCAAGTTAACACCATATACAATAGATCTAAAGTGGTCTAAATCTTTCCTGGACACAGCACATAGTAAGAGTTTCGTGCATTGAGTTATCCTTCTAGGTTCTTCATGCCACAATCATGTTCTGAATCAGGTAGGGGATTTTGGCCTATCAAGGTTGAAGCATGCAACACCCTTGTCTGCAAAATCTGGGCTTGGAACGGTATGACATTCACTGGGTCTAACTTTTTTGAATACTTAAGTTAATGTTTTGATAGCGAACCAGGGTTACTGTATTAATGTTCTTGGTTCTCTTTTGACTGACTCGTTGTCTGTTTCTTTGCAGCCTCAATGGATGGCGCCAGAAGTACTTCGAAATGAGCCTTCGAATGAAAAGTAATTTCTTTCTCCTTAGTGTTTGGATTTTAC
This sequence comes from Nepenthes alata, assembly GCA_028571085.2. Classification (NCBI taxonomy): domain Eukaryota; kingdom Viridiplantae; phylum Streptophyta; class Magnoliopsida; order Caryophyllales; family Nepenthaceae; genus Nepenthes; species Nepenthes alata. Next base: position 4,428 of record JAOVVI020012018.1, on the reverse strand, counting down.
CATGGAAACTAGGAAACTTCTGTTTATATGTTTTTCAAATCTCATGAAACTCAGCACAAACTTTTATCTTTTACTCCTTGAAGAGCTTTGTGGTTGAATGCCTTGCTGATAACAGGAATCTTCCAGCAGAAACAATCAACATTTGATTGAAGGTGTAAGAATGAATAGCTAATTTTACTCGTAGACCCATGCGTGAAGAGAAAATGGTTGCATTTTCCATTGCTCTAATTTTATTTTTCCTACTAAAATTGGTGAGTTTGTTGATTTGGGAGCTTTGGAGACCCAACCAAAATTTTCTTGCCTATGACTCTCACAGAATAAGGGCAGCTTGGCACGCAAGGTTTCCATATCAAAAAGCGATAGATATATGTAGTCTTGTCCTTGTATTCTACAGTTGCTTTAGTGGTTATAATTCATGACCTCCAAGTCACAATAGATTAACTTATTGTTGGTTAGATCAAGGCTCACCCTCTAGAACTGATACAGTGATTTTAGGAAAAGTCTTTTGAGGTAAAAAGCTTCATCAATTTTGGGTCTTGCTACCTTGAATAAGCTGCAGGGAGAAGCTCCCAAATCTACCACTTTTGAATCTACCTTTTACCTCCCCAAAAATTAAAGTTTATTTGTGATAGAGACCCAATTTGGCCCGACTTTGGATTTTTTAGCAAAGGAACTGTTTGAAAATTCAAGACAGGCCAAACAGATACCGAGCAAGTAGTGAATTGGCATGGTTTTGAAGGCATATAACTTTTTCTTGTTACAATTTATTGCTGTTTCTTCTTGACAGATCAGATGTATTTAGCTTCGGCGTTATTCTCTGGGAACTGATGACTGAATCAATTCCATGGAGCAATCTAAATTCTCTACAGGTCTCTTCATTTTGACCTTATTTCTAGGAATCAGAGTCTCATTATTGTCCTTTCGAGATCCTCCGACAGTGTGTTTTGGGTCCTGACACCCTTCCCATGACTGTTCTAAGTCAATTGCAGTTTTAGCTGCTAACCCATTCACGCATGCACACGTTTTCCTGTCAAATAACGGAAACCAAAATGCGTCTTATTTGGTTTTCCTGAAGGTTGTAGGTGTTGTCGGTTTCATGGACAGAAGGTTGGACCTGCCCAAAAGCATCAATCCCTGTGTCGCATCCATCATAGAAGACTGCTGGAAGAGGTAAAATATTCGTGCTTCTTCTTCAGATTTAAGCAGCTGGGAAACTTGCTTTAAAGCTTATATTTGATAAACGAACAGCAACCCGGAACTTCGACCGTCGTTCGAAGACATACTCCCTCGAATGATGGGGGTACTTCATAATCTCTTGGGAGCTTCTCCCCGAAGGAGATCGCAATCATAAGAATGTGTCCGCAGCTTGTGACTCGTGGAAGAAATTCGAAACTCGTGATGGAATGCTTCTGTGACATGATGTTGATGAAGATTGTGTAGGATCTGAAGCTCAAACGGGTGCCTACTCTTCTGATGATATCAGTGGTTGATATGACACAAAATTTCAGAATCCATCGTGTTCTACTGGATTGGGGGATCCTGCTCCGCGGATCAGGATTTTCGCCCCATAAACAGTATTTTTTTTTGTTTGACGTGAAATTTAAAATAAAAAAAAAACAAAAATACTATTTATGGGGCAAAAATTCTGCTCCGCGAAGCAGGATCTCCCGTTCCGTGTTTTACTGAGCAAGTGAAGTGTAATCTTCTTGTGTTTAGATATCTAAAACAGGCTAAATTTAACTATTCTCTCTTAAAAATGTCATGAAACTTTACAAACTGAATTATTGAAAGATATATGTCACTATATAATCATGTGTACGAGGCACCTATTTTATATAGATTTTGAGAAATGATCAGATTACTTTGAATTGATTATATACCGCCCGATTTTATATTATATAAGAGACTATTTTCGATGACTATCGTATGCCATGAATTCTATGAGTGTGCCAAAATTTCTCTTTATTATAATATCATATAGTGACATAAATTTTAGAAGTTACAATTATTTTTTCATTTACGGTGGATTTGATTGGTCACAGGAAATTTTGATATTTAGTATATTGTTTTTTAATAACTAACATATTATACCGTTAAAATTGGTTTTAAAAATATATGCTTATTTATGTATTAATTTACCTAAATTTTACTATTAATTATTCATATAATATTTATTTTAAAGTACAAAAAACTGTTGTATTTTAAAGTTTTTTTTTAGAGACAATTTTATTTATAATGTTGGTTTTGAAGCTGTATTTTTCCCATGATGTAGATGCATTTAAATTCTATATTTGAGAGGTTGTAATTTGTCATTTATAATATGATAATGCTGATATTTTAATGAGATTAATTATTTTTAGCATAAGCGGGTCTGGTACATAACATAATTAATTTATAATTTTTATACGTATACTATTTTTGAATTTTAGTTTGAATTATTTTTTTTTTGATATTTGAAATAAGATGGATTTCTTTAAAAAAAATTTATTTTAAAATAAAATGACAGAAATATCCTAAAATTCAATCAAAAGAGTAAACTCTAGTCAGCTTGTATTGGGTTACAGTTGGTTTAAAATCCCTAAATAAAAATAAAAAAATAAAAATAGAATTAAGAAGAAAATCAATAATGCTTTTTTTGTATATATGTATATTATACTTAAAAGACGTACATTTCAGTCAACGCAAATTGATAGCACGTGCCTTGCACGCTCTATGAGGAGAGAGTGGGACCAATGCAATGTTCTTACCTGCTCATTCTCATTTATTATCCTAATCCCGAGACAGAATAATCCCTAATCCAGACTATTAGGGACTTATATTATATTAAAAATTATGTCTGTATGATTATATGAATAATATCCTTATTTAATTTAATGTATAAATATCAACTCCTCTAATTGGCTCTTATTCTATTTTAATAACTTCTTTTAATAAAAAATATAAGATTCTTTAAAGATTATCTTTTTAATTTAAAAAAAAATTAGATAAATCTTATAAATTTAATCGTCTGATGATTTTTTTTCATATAAAGGGATAAAGGTTGCTCGGGTTATCTTAATATACTTGTTGCCTTATCGGTAATCCTTTTATTTTTACGCTTGCCATTTGTCAACAAAACGATATGGAAATAGAGAAATGTGTTTGCAATCTCAGCATCCTTTTGACGACTGATTATTTTATTCTATTTTGTTGTCCGAGATAATAGTCCGATACTTTGATGATCATAACAGAAAATTTTCTTATTGTTCTTTTTATCTACCTTTATAATTGATATTGGATACTGTTATTACTTCTATCAGCATTTATCAAACTTTATTTTAAGCTCTGAGGGCTTTATTTATTCTATAACTGCCAACATTTAATTCTTCAATCTTTTAATAATTTTAGTTTTTCTTTGTTTGCATCCAATTTTTAAATCTTAACTTCTATAACTTTTGGTCAAACTCTTATATAGTGTCATTGGGCTTTTTTGTGCCCTATGAATGACTCAAACAAGGCTTCAAATTTTATAGACCTAATATGTGACTTATGAATAAGGTCATACATTTAAAATTTAATCTAGATATTGAAGATTATATATTGAAATGATTGAAATGCATTTTGTTAAATATAAATATTTAAATCTAAATAAATAATAAAATAATCAATAATAAAATTTAAGTGTTTGATAAATGAACTTAAAGTGAGAATTTAACAAGGAAGGGATTAATATTTAATTAAGAACTATGGCGTTATTAATGCATTTACAATCTCAAACAGTTCATTAGTTTGGTCCATTCGATATCCACCCCACCATTACTCCACACATTCAACCCACTGCAAGCGTCAATAAACGACCTCTCTCTCTGTCTCTCGCTCCCCCTCTCTCTCTTCCCAACCAAATGCCATTGATCAGAAGCAGATGGGCAGAGCAGCGAGATGGTTCAAAGGACTACTGGGCCTGAAAAGATCCGACCCGACTGATTCCTCTACGTCAGCCACACGTTCCGACCCGAATAAGCCCCCTAAAGAGAAGCGAAGATGGAGTTTCGTGAGGCCTTACAGGGACAATTTCTCCACACGTCACGCCGCCGACAGAGTCATAAGGCAGCGAAATTTCCAAGGCCGCGATGTGCCGACGACAGCAACCGCGTCGGGGTACTTGCACGGTGACGATGCCAGTAAGCACGCCATTGCGGTGGCTGTAGCCACCGCTGCAGTAGCAGAAGCCGCGGTCGCTGCTGCTCAGGCGTCCGCCGCGGCTATCCGTCTCACCAGAAGTAGAAGGTGCGACGCCGACCCTCCGGAGTACGGAAGCGCCAGCGCCGGCGTTGCAGCGACGGAAGCGTGGGCCGTGGTCGTGATTCAATCGCACTTTCGTGGTTATCTGGTTAGTATTTCTTCCCTCTCTCCAGGGGCTTCAGAGAAATTCTCATAATGGAAATTGTT
>JAOVVI020012017.1:0-12404 GCA_028571085.2 Nepenthes alata | reverse complement strand
ACGCCAACGTTGACCGTCTTGGCTTTCCAGCACTTGGGCCCGCCTTCTAACTGGGCCGCCAGGAGCGTTGACTGGTCTTAATGGGCTTCCGTTGACTTCTCTTTGGGCCAGCCCATTATTGGTGTACCCATCAAAGCCCAATTAGGATCTTTTTGTTATCAATATATAATGGAAAAAATAAAAGTACATTCTTAGTAAAAACCCAAATATCTTAAATACTCTAAATAACAATATAAAGCACCTAACACACATTATCAATCTAATAAAAAGATGTCGTTCACAAAATCTAAGGCAAAAACATAGAAAAAATATAAATCCACATATCAAGCCCGACAGTCGAAAATAAAATATTGAAAATATAAAAGACCAGGACATAAGTCTAATTAATATAAATTAAAAAAATCTATGAAATATTCAAATATGATGAATAATTATGTAATAATTTAACAGTCTTGTTAGTCAGTGATGTTGTATCTGATGAGGAATTTAGCCCAGATGAAAATAAATTATAAGAAATCTAAGAAAATGAATCAAGCTTCTCATTTTTCCCATTCAACTCATCAAACCCAGAAGATGAAGAAAAGACCAATGATGTTGAATCCGAGGAGAAATCTAGCCAAGATAAAAATAAATTATACGAAATCTAAGAAAATGAATCAAGTTTCTCATCTTCCCCGTTCAACTCATCAGACCCAGAAGAGGAAGAAAAGACCAATGAATTATAACATTTATGCAATTGTAAATTACAAATTAAAATGTTAAGTACCAAAGATGAGAAAGAGTTCTTGTTAGATATCATAGACAAAATTGACAACCCAAACATCAAGCGAGAATATTTATTAAAATTATAAGATCATGTAACACAAAAGCAAATATATAACAATCTTGAACCCTTCGGCTTAACAAAAATATTTGAAAAATATCCATCATCATCCCTATTTCAACAAGTAATAACAAGAGATTTATAAAAAAAATTAAACAATTAAAAAACGAAGTAAAAAATTTAAAAAATCAATTACAAGATTTAAAATTTAATTACTTATAATTGGATACAATAATAGCACTATTTGAATCAAAACAGACCATACCAGAAACAGATGAAGTAAATCAATCTAATCAACCTTCTACATCACAACAGGTATTAAAACAAACTGATGATCAATATTTACAATTAATAACCAAAATAAATTTTTAAAAATGATATTGTCAAATTACTTTAGTAATAAATAATGAATATCATCTAAAGTTAATGGCCTTGTTAGACATTGGGGCTAATTAAATATGTATTCAAGAAAGATTAATTTCAACAAGGTTAAATATTAGATGTAAACTAACAAATGCAGCAATATGTAATCAAGAATATTGTTTTAGATTAACTTTTATATTAGTCAAAGATCTACAACAAGATATTATATTAGGAACCCATTTCTTTATCCAAATTTATCCTTTTATGCTTCTGCAGAAGGGATATCTACTGAAGTATTAGGAATAAAAGTTCTTTTCCCTTTTATACATTCGATTAAACAAAAAGAAATATAAAAATTACAAGCAGGATCTATTTATAAACAAATTAACTTGATAATTAAAAAAGAAAAAATAAATTAACTATTATAAGAAGAAATACAAATAGCCAATATAAAACAACAATTAAGTAACCCACTAATATAAACAAAAATTGAAATATTACAATAAAATTTGAAAATAAAGCCTATTCAAATTTACCAAATGCTTTCTAGAATAGAAAACAATACCAAGTAAAATTTCCATATGAAAACGTTTTTTATAAAAATCAAATTCCTTCTAAAGCATGACATATCCAAATGAATCAAGAACTATTAGAATATTGCAATAAGGAGATTCAAGATCTTCTTGATAAAAAATTAATAGTGCCATCCAAATTCCCTTGGAATTGTTCTGCATTCTGTGTCATGAAAAATGCAGAGATAGAAGAGAAGTACTAAAACTAGTAATCAATTACAAACCTCTATACAAAACTCTCCAATGGATTAAATATCCTATTCCGAATAAAAGAGACTTAATTAATAGATTATATAATGTAAATACTTTTTCAAAATTTGATATAAACTTAGGATTTTGGCAAATCCAAATTAGTGAAAAAGAAAGATATAAAATTGTATTTATAGTCCCCTTTGGGCATTACAAATGAAATATAATGCCATTCGAATTAAAAAATACTCCATCAGAATTTTAAAATATTATGAGCCAAATATTTAATCCATATCTCAATTTATTATTGTATATATTGACGATGTTCTAGTATTCTCCAATACTATATAACAACACTTTAAACATTTATACCAATTCTTAAATATTATTAAATATAATAGATTAGTCGTCTCCCCCCCAATATCAAACTATTTCAAACAAAAGTCAGATTTCTAGGATTTAATATTTATCAACACACAATAATTCCTATACAAAGGTCAATTAAATTTGCTAACAAATTTTTTAATGAAATAAAAGATAAAACTCAATTATAGATATTTTTAGGGTATTTAAATTACATAACTGATTTTGTTCCAAAACCTAGATAAATTTGTGGATATTTATATCAAAGGCTCCAAAAGAATCCACCAGCATGGACGAAAGAATGTACTAATATACTTAGACAAGTTAAACAATAAGTTTAGCATTTATCTTATTTAGGTATCTTACATCCACATGTATTTTTCATAGTAGAAACAGATGCATCAGATTTAGGATATGGTGGTATTATTAGAAGAAAAGTAGAGTCACATTTACATACTCAAATCATACATTTTTATTCTGATTTATGATTAGGACTACAAAAAAATTTATTCAATTATTCAAAAAAAAAAATTATCCATTGTTTTATGCATATCTAAATTTTAAGATAATTTATACAATAAACATTTTCTATTACGCATTTATTGTAAAGCTGCAATAGATGTTTGACAAAAAGATGTTAAAATTCTAGTTTCTAAGCAAATTTTTGTCAGGTGACAAGCTATTTTGTCCGTTTTTTACTTTGATATAGAATTTATTAAAATTTCTTTAAATTCTGTACCAGATTTTTTAATAAGATAATTTTTATAAGGACACCATCCTCCTGAAGCCAAAGCTACAAAACCACAGATTATACCAACATCTAACCAATATTCAACTCTAACCAATTATCCACCACTAACCTTCAAAGAGGCAGTAGCATCTGCTTCTTCCTCTACTCAAACCACTACAACCCCTAAAAGCCAATATATCACCAAACTACTCAAACTGCATATAGCCCTTACCTCTTATTATCAAAAACCCCTACTAAATGATTTAATTACCTTAACCAATAGGATTTTCTATCCTAACGGTTCATACCACACCACTGATATCTTAAAAACACAACAATTTTATGCATTGCTTTTAATTGATTCAGGCTCCATTAAACTCAAGCACAGAAATCCCAAAGATAATTCAATTATTTTTTCCACTATTAAAATCAAACGAAAATGCCAACCTCAAGAAATTGCACTTAATGCTTGGGATATTAAACTATTTTCAGTCCATTAACCAACCAATGGGCTATAATTACCAATATTACAAGGCATTATGGTTTAATGCCTTGTACATACGATCTTTCACGCATTCATGGTTTATTCGGTTTGATAAATCATGTCCTAAACAATTACCCTACTGCTTTATGGAATAGTAGATTTATTGTGGCCCTTTACCAATTATCTATTCCAGTACCGTCAACAATGCAAGGACATGGTATCAGAAGTTATGCAAAGACGTATTTCAACCTCATAAAGACATTGCCTCCATTTTGATTATGAGATATCTTGGATCATAGTATGGCATTTCACCTGCCACCAATATTATGAGGATACTCCATAGTTATGCAAGACATTCCCTTATCTGTTCAAAAATTTTAAATTAAATGGTGGGATAAATTTGACCATATGTTGATCACCTGTACACAAGTTTAAGCAGATCTCCAGCAAGTTAAGGCTCTTGTGTAGATTGTTAAAATTGCGTCTAAAGTCTTACCACCACCACTACTGACAATTACTCCATCAGCTCCCTCACTTCCACCACATCCACCAACTTCTGGATCACTTACACCATCTGTTTCATCAAAATGGTCTACCAAATCGGCTAAACAAATAGTAGCCCAGATGGCCCAAATAGATCAGATGCAACAAGCCTTTACTAAGCAAGTTCAAGATGTCAAAGTGTAGCTTATGCTCAGGACCAATTCCATTTCTGAGCCTCAAAAAAAAAAAAAAAACTCAAAAGTGTTATCATGCAAATTCTAAACTAATACAAATTCATCCATTTTTTAATAAATTTCCAAATCATATCCAAGCAGTTGTTCGTTACAGCAGTCCCTTATTTCTCCACAATCAGTTTGACAATACATGTGCCAGAAAAAATACGCTAAGATTCTCAAAAATTATGCCAAACGTGCCCCTTTTTTATTCGTTCCTACAAAAGTAAAAAAGAAAACAGTAAAAATATCAATAGCCAAAACTAGCAGTATCTAAGCAAACACACTATCAACAGTAAAAGTTCTCTTTGATCACAAAAGGACAGATAAACCAAAGTTGATTGGTTAATGAAGACTGCTTGATAGACGTATACTAGCTACTCATGCTAGCTACCAAGCACGTGGTTCTACCTACTTTCCTACCAAACCAATGAATGGCTACGATTCTACCTACTTTCCTACCAAACCAATGAATGGCTACGATTAAACAAGCATGGACGGTGCAGATGGAAGCTCTTCAACTATAAAATGAGCCTCAATGATCCATTAAAGGCATTGAACAATTATCAACAAACAAGTTCTCAAGCCTTCAATCCTTTAGACATATATCCCATTCTTCTTCCCTATAATTGTAATTAAAATTAAGAGTTTATATTCAAAAAATTATCAATAAAGTTTAAAGTTTATCAAATTATTAGTATAATTTCTCTTCATTTAATTTTATTGTTGTATGAAAGTTTAAATCACGATCTTGCATAATAATTCTATTATGCATAATAGAATTAAACTAGATTTTTGTATTTAATATCGTTGTATGAAACTAGATTTTTAATATCTTTTTGTAAAACATCCTTTACAACTTTACAATCGATGCGTAATAAAATTAAAATAAATTAATTCTATATAGAATTAAAAATCCTCTACAATCTTCCTGTTGAGCTAATCCAGGAAGATGAACATTTAATGCTAATGTATTTAATATCGTTGAATTTTTTAGATCTACTGAAAAGTTTGGTGCACAGTTAAAATAAATTAGTCCATTATATAAGTTAGATTGAACTATTGCTAGTATGGAGTCTTTATATTTTAATATTGTTTTGTCTCTTAAGCATAATAAAATTGGAGTATCTATTCCTAATTTAATTAATGATTTAATTGTAATTTGTATTAAGCCATAATGGATGTAATTATATCCCTTTTGTTTAAATCTATCAATTGATAATGTTGATAATAACCTAATTTTTTCATATTCATTTTTAATAGAAATAGTTTGTTTATGATCTTTAATAGCTAAAGTAGTTTTAAAATCAAAATTTTTAATTTTATAAATTTTTTTAACTTGTTGAGTGGGAATAGTCCATCCTGAATAATCCTCACTACTGGGTATAATTAAGGACTCCCTAGAATTGGTTGTTGTATTAAAGTTTGAACTACTCTCTCGTAGCAATCGTCTTAGTCTAGATGTCATTTTACCTAATTTCTATATAAATGATAACATAAAATCGTTTATAGAAACTTAGCTAATGGAAACACCCCTGGGACTACCCTAAATTCAAGACAATATGGGCTGACTAATAGAACAGGCTTACCAACATTTTCTAAGTAAAGGCAAATGAATTATGCAAAAATTAACTAAAAATCAATAAAAAATAAAAATCAAATCAAAATCAAATAACTCTTAATTGAAAATAAAATCAAATCTCTACTAAAAATCAAATTGCTGCTAATTGATAATCAAATCTATTATGAAAATAAAATCAAATCTAATTTAAAAATAAAATAAAATCAAATTTTTATCCCTGATATCCACATCAATTCTCCCCAGTAGTTGAGACATGACCTCATCGAGTAAAACCTCTATAATCAATTCCCCAACTACAAGTTGAGTGGCTGAGCAATCTTTCGTTGACGATGTTAAACTCGTTTGAGTGGGGGTCAAAAGCTGACTAAGCAACCCATATCTCTGGAAGGAACTAGATTTGGGCCTAGAAAGGTGCAATCGTACTGATTCTGATAAAACTCTGAAAGATTTGGATCGAACCGCTGTAATGTATCTCGAGAAATTCAAGTATTCTCGGACTCTGGTTGGCCAATTCAATGGACAAGAAAGCGTTGAACCGTTCCATCCTTAGTAAACATAATCTGCTCATTTAAAATAATATCAATTTTATCGTGGTGTGTCGGTAAGAAGAAAAGTTGTGCAGGAGTGGGTGGACAGCCAATAAGTGGTATAATGGGAGTCGTAAAAGGGATCAATTGATGAAAAAAGTCACCTTTATAAGCAATTAAATTTTCAATATTGAATGTATGATGAAAACCAAAATGAGATGGAATATCAATAACATATACATTTGATCCAATCTATTGTAAAATTTTAAATTGACCAACACTATGAGCTTACAATTTAAAGACGTGCCCATGTAAGCACTGCTCTAGCCTAATCCGAACCATAATATAATCTCCTTTATTAAATTCAACATTTTATACGTGTCAGCGCGAAATTTATATGAGGTATTGCTTACCTCCAATTGTTTATTGATCTCGACGTGTAAGTCATGAAGGTGTTGTGCAAACGTTTCGACTGTTATGGACACACTAGCATGTGGGGACACTGGGATAAGGTCCAATGGTTTTTGAGGTTTGTAACCATGCACAACTTCAAATGGACTGATGCCTAGATATTTGTTTGACAGAGCTATTATTGGCAAGTTGGGCGATGGGAATAATCAAGTCCCAATTCCTGAGATTGTCCTGAACCAAATATTATAATAGGTTACTTAAACTCCGATTGACAACTTTAGTTTGACCATCTGTTTGACAATGGTAGGCAGTAGAAAGCTTTAGTTTGATACCAATCATGTGCCACGGGGTCCTCCAAAAGTGACAAGTAAAATAAACATCCCTATCAAAGTAGGCAATTGAATAGTATTACTGACAAAGAACTCCTATTCTTACACTTGAGCCATCACACTCTACTTCAAACACTTTAAAAAAATCAGGGAGTCGCATGACAGGGGCTGTTATCATCCTCTCTTTTATAATTTTGAAAGTCTTCGCAGTATCAAGAGACCAAATAAATTCACTTTTCTTCATACACTCGGTGAGAGGAGCCATAATTGTACTAAATCCTTTGGTGAATCGGCAATAAAAAGTGGCTAGGCCGTAAAAACTACGAACTTCATAGGCGGATTTTAGTTCGGGGCAATTTATAATTGCTTGGACCTTTGCAGGGTCAGTAGAAACCCTATCAAAAGAGACAATAAAGCCCAGGAAAACTACGTTGTCCGAAAAGAAGGAAAACTTAATATTAGCAAACAAGCTTTCTTTCCTAAGAGTGAGGCAAAGCTGTGTGAGATGATCAAAATATTGTTCATTGTTCTTACTATAAATGAGGATATCGTGAAAATAAACCACTAGGAATTGGCCCCATGAAAGGCTATAAGATTTGGGTCATGACCCTCATAAAAGTACTTAGTGCATTTGATAGTCCAAAAGGTATGACTAACCACTCATAAAGGTCGTCTTTTGTCTTGAAAGCTGTTTTTCACTCATCCACTGGACAAATTTTGATTTTGTGATTACCATTCTTTAAATTCTTTCACTCATCCACTGTTTTTCATGCATTTGATATTTCACAGTGATTTTATTGATTGCTCTATTATCCACACACATCCGCCATGATTCATCCTTCTTAGGTGTTAAGAGAGCGGGTACCGTACATGGACTCATACTTTCTTGAACAAATTCTGTGCGAAGGAGTTCCTCAACTTGTTACTGGAATTCAGCATGCTCTGTAGGATTCATCCTATAGTGAGGGAGGTTTGAGAGTGATGCATCCAAAATAAAATTAATAGCATGTTGAATGTCGCGTAAAGGTGGTAAGCGATTAGGGAGATTCTCAGAGAAGACATCTTAAAAATTTTGGAGAAATTGACAGGCCTCATTAGGAATCGATATAGAAGAGTTTGGAAGGACTTCAAGAATGATAACGGCAAACACAACAGACTCCTTGATAGCTGTCCGTTCAAATGTTATAGGACTAATGATATGTAATCTCTTCATCACTACCATATTCCTTTCTTTATTGAAAGTCGTCGGTTTTGGGGGTAGGGGACAGAGGCGAATTTTCTTTCCCTTGTAAACAAATTGAATGGGTGCATAATAACGTTTTTAACAGATATAAAAGATGTGTTAATCCAAAAGACGCTCTATGGATTAGGGTATGGGACCGCTTTTAACCCCAAACAATAAATAGTATTAGTGAAAACCGCATTGATACAATTACCGCTATTCACAATAACCTTACAAGCCTTCTCATTCACTTTGATATAAGTGTGAAAGATAACGTGACGACGTCAATCATTTGCATCTTTGGATTGTGTCAAGGTGTACAATGCCTAGAAATGGCTTATCAGGAAAGGAAGAACGAGAGTCGAGACTAAAGGAGGTAATGTTGATACAACCCACAAATGTGTCCTTATTATTATCATCTAAGTTATCAAACTTCTTTAACTGGGTTTATATATTTGCTCTTCAAGGGGTTCCTCATTTATTCCGTCTTACCCATCAATTAATAAGGCTTTACTTAGATATTTGGAAGTAATATGTCTAAAATCTTTACAATTAAAGTACTGTAACTGAGATTTTTTTCTCGGGGCTTCAATACCCATTCCCTAAGCCTACTTTGCAGGGAATTGGTAGACGGAGGGGGTCCTAAAATAGACTTAGAGTTGGTGGTGGGAATATGTAATGTGGTTTGACGATACAGTGTCCTGATAATTAATTCAAAGTTTCAGATCAAATTATACGCATGATCCAAAATTGTAACTCTACGGAGGGCATGTTCTCTCCTATGATCCTCGTGTAGTCTTTGCCGAAACCTCCTCAACATCATGGCCTCAATTATGTGACATCTTATCCGAAAATCATCGAATTTGGTCACATACTCAGTTACGGATCGATTACCTTGCCGAATGGCATTCTAATGGTCGAGTAAATTGCTATTGTAGGAGCGGGATAAATACTTCTCTTGAAGACATCGTTTCATTTCAACCCAATTCCTGACAAGGGCTGCTTGGCGCCTAACATGGAGGTTCTCAATACTTTTCGAAAATAATTGAGCATTTTCGGTCAACTTGAGGTTAGCAAACTGAACTCCCCTACTTCTAACATGCCATATCATTCAAGAAAATGATCCATATCCCCCAACCCATTGAGTGAAAAGTTGAGGGTCCAAGTAACTGTCAAAAGTAGGGGCATCCAGTTTGATATTTTTAAAAAGGTAGTCATCTGGGTCCCGCTCTTAATCATAGCGTTGGGGTCTGTAATCGCGTCTACGAGGAGCTTAATTATCTTATCTTTGTCGGTGAGTCTTATTATAAGATGCGTTAGAGTTGTCAGCATCTGATGAGTAAGGCCTTATTTCTAAAGTGGCGACTCGATTTACGAGATTTAAATTTGTTTGACGAGTAGTAGCCAGATCAATTTGAATAGTCATCATGTGATCTTGCAATTGTTGTTGGTGAAAAACTAATTAAGCTAATTGTTAACTCATAATTTTAAATTGGTTAGAGTCTATAATTCGGTCAGAAGTCTTATGAGAAATAATGTTACCACTTTGTATGTGCATACAACACTAATACGACTAACGATATTGAGATCAATAAACAATTGAGGCAATCCAAGATTTTTTTTTTTTGAAAGATTTCGTATGGTTCAAATTGTGCAAATAAGTATTACTAATCTATTAAAATAATAAAACAAGAATCAATTATAATACGATTGTATCTGCTATAAAGATAGTATGAGATGCAAAGGAAGGAAGATTTTTTTCTTTATTAGCAGTAAAATGACATACGCAGATAAATCTGAAAATACTATTAAAGATAAGTAAAAATATACTACCCAAAAAAATGGAATGAACGCACCCGGAGGTAATCTAATCCGCTTGTATGAGACTGTCTTATGATGAAAATCTTCTATTGTCTGGAGTTTGTCTACTGCTTTTTTTTTCTTCTCTTGTTTTTTTTTTGTTTTTTTTTTCTCTCTTTTTTTTCTTGCTTTTTTTTATATCACGCGCTTTTTTTTGTTTGGTTTTTCTTCTGTTTGTTGTTACCTTCACCAGGGCCTCAAAGCCCACATATATACAAAGAGAGAGAAGAGATGCAGTTGCTCAAGGCGCGACCTCTCTTTCTGGCGGTGGCTGCGGCGACAACGATGGCGATGAAGGCGACAACAATAGCGATGAAAGTTATGACGAAGACGAACACAGATGAAGAAGGTGAAGATGAGGATGGAGATGATGACGCAAAGACAAAGAGGTGAAAGGCAAAGAGGATGATGACGAAGACTCGGCACGACCCGATTTGGGACTTCTCTCTCTACTCTCTTTTTTTTTTGGTTTTGTCTCTCTGAAGAAGGAGTGATGCGGCAGCTAGGATTTGGGTCTGTCTCGGCTCGAACATGTGGGTAGGATTTGTTTCGGTGATGGCAGTGGAGTTTGGTCACTGAATGGTGGTTGATTAGGGTTTAGGGTGAGTGGGTGATGTGGGTCTCGGAAGGTTTGGATGGTCGTTTGGGTGTATTTTGACTTGGCTTCGACTGGAGTGGTAGTAGTTAGCGGCGGCGTGGGGGATGGCTTCGGTGAGTATGGTTCTCCGGCATCTAATGCGGCTGCTCCGTTTTGACTACAGCAGCTGCATCATGCTTTCTACCTCTTTGCTCTCTCTCATCCTTTTTTTTCTTTTTTTTTGTTGGTTGACAGAGACGGGCTCGTATTTTGACTTGGTCCGACTGTTGAGACTTTGCTTGCCGGAAGATGGGCTAAACTATTTGCAGCGGTGTGGTGGTGGGAGTCACAGGGATGAGACTGTTGTCGGAGGTGGTGGCGGGGTGGAAGGTCGTGGACCGGAGGAGTTGGCAATGACACTAATGGAGTTGACAACTACTTGGTGTAGCGTGGAGTTGGGCGGTGGTGCTGGTGGACTTAGTGACATTGCTTGTAGCAGGATAGAGATTTAGTCTCTAATACCAAATTTGATGTAGGGAAGGGGAAGAGTAGGGAAAGGGAAAGAGAAATCAGGGGAGGGGGAAAACAGAAGGAGAACAGGGGAGGAGAAGGAGAAACCAGGGGAGAGAGAGAAGTAGAGAGACCGAGAGAGAAGAGAAAAATATTACAATCAATTAAATTTTACTCAATTCATCAATGTTGTTTCATACAATAGAAGTAGAGACCGAGAGAGAAGAGAAAAATATCACAATCAATTAAATTTTACTCAATTCAACAATGTTGCTTCATACAATAGAGGTAGGGCCTTTATACAGAGAACCCTACAATCAAAAATCAAATCACAAGCAAATAACTCCTAATTAGGAAATAAAATCAATTGGGAAATAAAAATCAAATCACAATCAAATAATTCCTAATTGAAAATCAAATCAAATCTCTACTAAAAATCAAATCTCTGCTAATTAATATTCAAATCTACTATGAAAATAAAATGAAATCTAATTTGAAAGTAAAATCAAATTAAATCTGCATCTTTGATGTCCGCATCACTTTCCCTCAAATTTAAGTTTTATAGCAATTGACTAAAATCATGGTTACTATATGGCCTGCAGTAATCTGAACAATCTGAATCAACATATACACTGTCAAATTTCACATAGATGGCACTGAATCCAAATGTGTAAGCAGACAAATAGCCCTTGACCAATTAGATTCTCCCGTACTATTTATTTTATTTTTCCTTGGTGAGATTGTCTAATCTCACTGTTGTGTATATTCTTCCCTGACAACTAGTCCTCCATCCTTGCTCGAACATGTCAAAATGTAGGAAAACAAGAACCCTAATGTGATCAGTGAAGAAACCAATATGAACCTTGGCAATCAGGTATTTCATTTATTAAAAACAGTCCATCATACAAAAGTTCCATGCAGGGCAAAGGGCAAACTTTTGTCAGAATCACCATTTTGAAATCCTGTCGTAGTTCAATTATCTACGGGGACCTATTGACAAGAAACCTTGCCAAGTTAATGATGGGGAGGTAATATGCGAACAAAATGAAAGGTTTGTCAAAATAATCTGCACTACTATAGGTAAGTTTTAGTTGTGTTAACACATTCTTAGCCTTCACTTACATATGTTATTCTTGTGTTGACAGT
>JAOVVI020012016.1:0-12406 GCA_028571085.2 Nepenthes alata | reverse complement strand
TTATTCTGTTCAACAGAATATGCTTCTGTTACTTACTTTTCTGTGGCATTATATACTGCGTGAGAACAGCTAATGAAAGTAGAACAGATTATACAAATTCTCTTCCTTAATTTCTCTCTCCTCCTTTATCGTCTATTTCTCTACTCTTTCCTGTTTCTTCATCCTTTAGTTCTAAAGTCCTCTCTGCCAGAGCTCCGCCTCCCCGGTTGAGCATTGAAATCGAAGGTGTTCCTATCAGAGGTCCTTTCCAACAATTTCACCTTTGAAGAATGGAATCAGTCACCTATGTATGGCTGTATTTGATGTGCTGCTTACAACCTTGAATCTTCAGTTTATGCTGAAATACTCGTGTCAGACACTCAATTTTGGAGCATATGTGTGCCACTTGATTTTCTCAAATGAGTTGAAAAATCTATGAAAATTTGTGAACTAGTCAAATCAACACCTCAACTCACACCTATGTCCAAGATTCATGATAAATTGTTCAAGCTATAATTGAAATATCCTTTGATATATATCTGTATCGGGACATCTGATATCGATAGTTTTCGATATCGCAATAAAATTATAATGTTGTAATATAGACAATATATTATCCAATATTCAAAATGTTTTTTGATAAGTTCTGATTCAAAATAAATTGTATCCGATATATTGAATACTAATAACACATCTCCTGATGTGGCAATTACCAATACGCTGCTGCCAATATTGATATTTTTATCCATTTAAGCACTTAGAGTTTGTCGTAAGTATGGTTTGGCTCCAAAGATCTGCTGGCTGGAATGGGTCTTCCTGCTGCTTGCAAAGATTGAAACTCAATCTGTAAGGTATCCATTTTAGAATTTCCACTTGGTAAGTAACTGGTGTGAGTATGTGGAGCTGATACAAGGTTGTGAATGTGAATAGGTTAGATTGTGATATATGTTACTGAGTGCACAATTTGGTGATGTTGTTAAAGGCACCTAGACTCAAGGCTCAAAGCCTAGCACCTCAACATACCTAGGCAAGTATATTCCAAGAGGTGCATGCCTTAGCGTCTCATGGATTTGTTTTCTTTTAAAAACTGATTCTCTTTATTTTAGCCATTATAATTAGTTGTAATTTTTAATACTTACTTGGTACTTAAATAATTGGAATTGATAAAAATAATGATTGATTGATTAGAAAAATAGATGGATAGTATAATGAGGATAATAAATTTATATTTGAGGATAAATCTTTCACAAAAGATTTTGTAGTTAAAATTATTTGTAAAAATAATGCTACACAGTACATTACTCTAAATTAAAAAAATAGTGTAAAATAGTGTATCTTTGAACAATATGCCTGTAGGGCTACTCTAAGGAGTTTGTAAATGAAGAGATTATAACTTATAGAGACATATAAAAATTAAAAAGTCATTTAAACAAATAAACTAAGGGGACGGAGATGAATTTTCTTTGATGATGATTATAAATAATACTTTTATTGTGAGTATTTTGAGAATAATTTTTAAAATTTATTAATGAATTTATTATTCTTGTACGTTTATGGTCAGTTATATTTATTTATTGACATATTTTGATTGTTAGTTGAACTATAAGTTTATGGTTATTGTTGAAAATGTAAATTTGAGTTTCGTTTTCTATTATTGGTTTAAGTAATGGAAATAAATTACAAGAATATCATATGTGTGCGTGTTCTAAATGGACATCTGACTTCCATTAAGCCTACATTTGCACATTGCTTCTAGCCCTTAGGGACCTTTTGCGCCTTGCATTTTGGGGACTTAACAATGTGCTTTTCTGATTTCATTCATATGCTATACATTTTATTGTGTTAGTTTTGGAAATTGATTTATCTGTTAAACTGATTGAGTATGATGTTGCAAAATGTGACAAAGTTCAAGCTGTAGGATATTTTTGGTGATTTGTTTGATATAGCTGTATAGCATCTCTATTTCCCATGAAGCTAAATCTCCATTTTACATGAGGGAAGAAGTTTTCTCCATGTGATGTAGCATGGTGCTGAAGGCTGTGCAGTTATCTAATCACTGTAACACATATCTCTGAATTAAATAAAAGTATCCTGCATCTCACATCCTATCCTTTTCTCCTTACAGAAAAATGATTTTATAATTATTTCTATTTTCGAAGGATATTACTTTAAATTAAGTAAAATAGAGAAATTGGATTCCTATAACCGACCCCATTTTGGGACTTAAGGTTTTTATTGTTATACAAAGAGATGCTGTCCTGATAATTTTTTGAAGTTTCTTAAATTTTTGCTGGCTGTGATTCATCTGCTGTGCGTATACACTCATGCAAGATATCCACCATCTTGAGCCTCTCTGGTTGCTTGGTAATGTAACTTGTTCAAGAGCTACACTTCAAGAAAATTAAATAGAGTGGTGGCCATTGCTTTTGGACTCATTGTAAGATATTCCCTTTGATTTATCTTTTATCGGTTCAGCAGGCATGTTTATAAGTGGTTTTTTGAATATTAATATCGTTAACTTCCCTGTCTAGGTATAATCTTAATGTTGTAGTATGTGTATCTGATAATATACGAACCATGATCATGATGAGTGAGGCAGATATTGTCAATGATGAGCTTACAATTTACTTTGACTATCCATTTTGCAGACACTCTGGGTTAGGCATTATCATGATGAACTTAAAAGTTTGCTGAGAGGACATGTAAATTTATATTGATTTTGTCTTACTCTTCTATTGTATATTATGGAAGAGTAGGTGGAATGACTGATAAATGCCTATGCCCTTTTTAGTTGTTGATACAACCATTCCAAATCTCAGGCATTGGAGGGTTTCAGATTTTATTTTCCTTTCTTTTGTTTTCTTTGCATCCAGCAAAGCATGATGTTGCCAGAGAGCTATTAGGAAAGATTCGGGAAGAAATTTCTTAATCATGAAAAGTGGCATGACCCCAATGAAAGTGTCTCTTAGCTTGTTTACCGGCTTTAGAAATAAAAAAGAATAAAATAATAATCACTGTTATAACTCTAAGAGTTAATTGTCGTAACTACTCTAGATGTTTGTAATTGATTGGCTTTAGTTTGGACAACTGAAATAGGATTGTAAATTGTCATCATTCTAAATTGTCAAAGAAACTAGTTTTCCAACAAAAAAAGAAAAATTCAAAAATGAGCAGAAGTTTTTTTGAAACAATGAAAAAGAGATTGTTTTTTTTATGAACAAAGATATTCTGATTATTAGGAATTTGATGAGACCTCCTCCTTTGTTATTTGTTGAATTTGAGGTGAAAGGAAGATCTGTTGAGTTCTTAGACATTGATATCTATACATTAGTTCATCCAATTACTATAGGAATAAACCCAATTGAGAATTTGAACCATAAAAGGAAATACTATTAAATTGACTACAAGAATACCAGTTACAATACCTATTATCCGAAGACAAATTCTTCAACTAGTCTATTTCTATGAGGGTGGATGAAGCTATTAAAGTGCATGGAAAATACGGTCTTTGTGCTGATGTGCACAGGCTGGCTGTAAAGAAGCAATTGTGAAAGTTATATCCACCCAGATTTGGAATCCTTTCCCTTGTACACATGTTTGAAAAACCCATCCCACCGTGTTCTTGTTTCCTTTTAGTGAGAAGGGACAACTGAAAGTCATATTTTTTTCTTGCTCTGAGAGAAGGCAGCATATCCTATGAATAATGCTGAATATGGATAATCACACAGCAGATCAAGTATGAATTAATCTAGAGTACTATAGTAATACTGATTATTCTATCTGGGAGCGCCGCCTTCTTCTCTAAACCTGCTTGCAGCAGCTCTATTATTCCAAAGAAGCAACAGCGAGTGTGTGCGATTCTGTCTCATTAGTGTACCTTCTAATCAAATTATATGAAGTAAGACAATTGAAGCTGCAAGAAGACCTTTTTATTGCCGATTTTGGACTGAAAAACACGCGACTTGTTATTCTATTTGCTGGATATGGGTGAAAATATTAGTATCGGCATCGACATATCGAAAAGTACATATTAGTATCAAACATCTTGGCAGAAAAAGTTTCTACAAATCATAATCTAATAAGAAAATATTGGCAGATATATTGACCAAATTATCGATAGGATGATATATCGCGATCTTATTGCAGTATTGGGAAGCCAAATATCAATATTTTATTCTATAGCTGTATGTTTATTTTTTTCTTGATTATCATTTTATTGGTGATCTGCCATTAGAATTTATAATGTAAGAATCAGAATTACATAAATTTTATACTAAATGGTTATTGCTTAAAGTAATGTGAGATTGGTAGGTGATCCTAGGCTTGTTCCATTTTTGTCGACTTACTAATTTCTTTAAAATTTCCGGTAATGAAACTTATTCTTCTTTGGTGGAGTGGTGATGACTTGTTCTTTTTTATATTCTCTTTTTTGGATTCGTGAGGCCATATTCTTCTCATCTCATTCCATGCTTTTTTGCTTTATAACATCATCTTCACCGTGTCTCTACAGAATAATAATGGATGAGGAAGCACCTTTGTCTTATGTTACTTTTGATTCATCGGAGCTTCACGTACTGTCCTTGACATATGAGGGTGTCTTTTGGCATCATCCCAGAATCTTCTTTACCTGCTATAGAATATATAAAAGCAACAAAAGGGAGCTTTGAGTAAATCAGATGGTTGAAGGGTAAAAGCTGTACCTCACTACTTCTTTGCTTTTTTTTCTTTTTTTTTTTCGGAATAATTGGGCTACATTTTTACTAGTGAATTTGTGTTGGACGGTAGATTTGGTCTTGGATTGAAAATTTTTTTTAGTTTAACGTCGGTGGAACTTAGCTTATTGCCCAACAAGTGGTATTAGAGCTTACTAGGTATATACTAATACCAGCAAGCTTTCTGTCCCAGTTTGGTACTCAAACAGTGTTTGAAAATAACTTACATCCTTTTCCCCTCATGAGAACCACAAATTTGTTAGATTTTGAATCTTGTTATGATCTTTATCATTATAGGGTATACTATTCTAGTTGTTAAATGGAACATGTACATTGGTGGTTTTCTATATTTGTTCTCTTATTGTTTATTACTTGGTATGCCTATATTTGTGGTAAATATGAAGACAGTTTTGAAGGATTATTTGTAACCAAACTCGTGTTATAGTGAAGAGATCTCTTTCATTATTTTTTTTATTAGTTGAAAAGTATTTTCATATATACTTTGTTTGTTATTGTGCTTGTTTTTGTGTATCTATGCTATTATTCTCATTCTCAGAAATTCAAATAAAGGGACAGTAAATTCAATCCTGATTAGAGAGTTTTTCTCAGTTTCACGTTGACAGAATTGGGCCTACTGCCCAACAATTTGCTTAGTAATTATATTGCTTCCATTAGATACCATGAATTTGCCAATGGGAATGCAGGTTTGGTGTCATGGAGCAATTGAAAAGTTGATCAATGTACCCTTTTACTTTATCCTTTCCCTTAATGTCATTAATCTAGTGGCATAATCTGGTGGACCCACTGGTTGGGATCCCATAGCAAATAAAGGTGCACCTCCTGCATAGCTGCTCTTATTTTATGATGTTTCCCCCCTCCTTTAGCAATTAATACATCTTTTTCGTATAATGTTTTAAAGAGTTTCTCTGTATCTGATCTTTCTCCCCTTCTTTAACCTTGGAAATTGTTTATCAATTCAGTAACCTGATTCTATTTATGACACTCAGATGGCAGCACTTTATGAGATCAATAAATAGATTTCGATTCCGGTTCATCAAATTCTTGATCCGCAATCCAAGATGCCAAAAGATAGATCTGATCAAATTGACTTTTTTCGTTTTTTGACATCTTTGCCAGTTTGCCCTTCCTTTTTTCTCTTCTAGTGTTAATAACTGATTAATTATCCAGTTGATTTCTTGTGTTAGACTACAATAAAGTCGCAGAGCTATAAGTTATTGAATCTTTTGTGATTTCCAGATCACCACCATAGTATTGTTGGGCCTGGGACACACCGAAACTTTGCAAATAAGCCGAGAACTAATCTCTCCGAGAATTGAAAATCAAGCCCGTTGGTTGAAAATATGAAGAGATGAAACAACAGTACGTGTAATTACAATAACCATAATAATAAATAGCAAAAGCAATGCATATCAAATTTCTCATGGGATCCCCTTAAATTGAAGTTCATATAACTTCACTATAAATTATGTTTAAATACACCAACTATAAATACATCATTTGAAATCATTGCAATATTGGTAAATCAAGACAAATACAATAATAGATGAAAATGGAAGATGATTAATGGTAAAAATTTCTAAAATAATAATGGAGGATAACATGCCCACACGTGGTGAATGTCGGAATAAAAATCAAAACCCAAAAAGATGGTAAGAGTCACTTCCTTCTTCCTCCCTCACTTTCTCAAGTTGGCCACCTAAGAATTGCAAAAGTCATGTAATAGATGACCTAAAAATCATGCAAGAATTAATATCCAATAGCTAGCGGTTGAACGCCAACTTTGGCATTTGAATGCCGGAGGCAAAAGGTTGAATTTGCCCACAAACTCACTTGTTGAGTTTGTATATTGTGCTTAAAAATAATATATGCCGTACACATGCGCCCCTTGATTGCACACGAGCTGTGCCAAATATGCTCGTAGGAACGTATTTCTTTTGAACAGACTTTTCGTGAACTTTCAGTAAACTGTGTCGATTGAGCAAGCTTTGAGTGAACATCATGTGACCTTGCTTGACAGCTCTGGGTGCAAAAAAATAAAAGGAAAAAAAAATCACATGTACAGTAGATGTGAGATTCATGAGAAAGTGATCCAACAAATATGGGGACGTGTGATTTGGTTCGGTGGTATAAGATATCATGGAAATCGGTGCCATGGACTAATTTTTCTTACCATAGAACTGTAGCAAATATTGGATTTTCTTGTGAAATTAGTATTTGTGATCTTCATGAGTTACCTTCACTTTTGAGTCATAGGAAAATTGTGTATATAATACTCAGACTTAGGAATTCCAGTTCTTTGTATGTGGATAACCCTACAGATATGCCTCTATTTTTGTTATATTCCTAGAAAAGGTGAGAATTTGGAGGGTAAGGAGATAATAGTTCCAGTCCAACAAAATTGGCTAATTTGATTCTTTTGTTGTAGTAGTGCCAGTTGCTAACATAAACAGAGCGTTAGTTTGTCCTCAGATATTCAATAAGATTATTTGATCCTTCCATTTCTACGAGGAACTAAAGGAATCAATCCTCAAGAAAAAGAATGTGGGAAAAATTTAAAAAATAAATAAATAGAGACGAGATAAAGGAAAGATCCATTAGGGTTTCCCTTTTAATCAATAAAAAGCAATATTTATTAAAGTATTTCCCCAAGATAATATACATTTTATCTTATTTAAAGCCTCTTGGAGTTTTCTAAAAGTTCCACCCATTATTCATCATGGTGGGCCTGCCTAATTCTCCCTTGGAATCAATGTGTATGTGTGTCTGTATGTTTGTGAGAGTGAGAGAGAGAGAGAGAGAGAGAGCAACATAAGAACAAGCCAAACACCTCAATTTTTCTCTCCTTTTGAGACTCAATTTGATTTGTATTTGCTTTTGCTGTTTATACTGCAATGGAGACAGATTCCCCGGATGAAGGTGATCTCTGTAATGCAGGGTAATACTGTATGTAAATCTCCGTAAACCTCTTAGTATAGGAACCTTGCGTGTTGAGCCACCATTTTTAAAGATTCGCTCCACTTCTTTTTAAGTCAATGAAGATGAAGAGGGGAAAATTAAAGTGACATATCCAAAAAATTGAATAAAGTATGATATGAAATAGGGAGAGACAAGAGGAAGAAAAGAACCACGGCTCATGGCATATATTCCCTCACATAAGCCCACTTTATCAGTTTCCATGCATGTAGTGAGAACATTGAACTAGCCAACCAACTCCAAACTATAAAAAGAAACCATCAGTCTCTGCTCTATGAGGCAGAGCTTGAAGCAGCCCTTATGGTAAATACTTACGCTTTATACTTTTCCAAGCAGTCATTCTTCCATAAATCTGTAAATTGATCTCCAAGCTATGAAAAATCAGGAAATGAGCTTAGTTTCATCTACTGATGGAAAGCCAAGGCTGAAATGGACTTCCGGGCTCCATCAACGGTTCGTCGACGCAGTCAATCAACTCGGAGGGGCTGATAGTAAATTATTCTATCTTACCTTTTTCTTTTATTACTGTTTTTCCTAGTTCTATTCCATTTTTTTGATGTTGGGTCTCCCGAATTCTATGTTTCTATATGGCCTTTCACAGAGGCAACGCCAAAGAGTCTGATGAGATTAATGGAAATTCCGGGCCTCACTCTATATCACCTCAAGAGCCATTTACAGGCATTTTCTGCTCCTTCCGAATCTCTGTGAGTAGCAATAGACAATGAGAGTGAGTTCTGATTATGTGGGTGTCCACTATCTGCAGAAATACCGGCTTGGGAAGAATCAGCAGTCAGAGACCGGCATGGATTCTAAGCGGGCTGGTGACCTTAATACATATGAAATACTAGAAATGGGATTTCTTCGCTGTATTACTTCTTTTTGGGAATTTATCATCCTTTTTTTTTTCTTGTGATGCAGATTATAAAGAGAATGCAAGTAGCGTTGATCCTTTCGATGGAGGCAGAAGTGATACAGCAAATAATCAGATCAATGAGTAATAGTTAGAAATGGCCTACTTTTTAATACAGGAAGAAAAGAAATGCTTTTTTTCCTGAATAGCACTTGTGTTTTTCGCAGAAGCTTGCAGATATCTCAAGCTGTGCAAGAGCAAATGGAGGTTCAGAGGAAAATTCATGAACAAATTGAGGCAAGATAATTGTCAAATGATGGACTTTGATCATTATAGTAAGCTGATTAACAGATGTTTTGTTTGATATTTTTAAAATAAAAGGGACGAATATTAAACAGATATGATTATTCAAATAAGTGTGATTGTTCGAATAAATGTCTGTTAAAAAATGTTAGAAATAGAAATATTAGTTGTAATGCAAAGAGATACAAATTGTTATAAACTGATACACTCTTTCATCCTATCCTCTGTAAAAGTCTTACTGCTGGTCAGTTCTCAAAGAGAATGAAAAATATAAGAATGTTAGGGAAGGGAAACTCTTAACTATTAGATCATTTTTATTAATTATTTATTGCAGGAAATAGTTAATAAGGGCTGGATAATATTGTTTTAGTTGAAAGTTTTGAGTTTGATTTTGTTAATATAAAATGTAGTTAAATAAGTTTTCATTATATTCTCGAGATGATTTGTATGAACCTAATTCACTTGTAAAGGGCAAATAATGTGGCTGAGAAAAGTGATATCGCAGCCCACTTTAAAGCCTAACCTCAAAAACGTTATTCATCAGGTACAACGGCATTTGCAGTCGCGGATCGAAGCTCAAGGGAAGTACTTACAGAAGGTGTTGAAGAAAGCACAGGAAACGCTTTCTGGGTATAATTCTTCACCACTGGTTGTGGAACACGCAAAAGCAGAACTCTCTCGGCTAATCTCTATGGTCAGCTGTCAATGCCCGAAGTCAAAATTATCAGAGTTGACCAATGCTATTGCTTCAAACATGAAGAATAGTTGCTCGATGGAGAGCTCCTTGACTTCGTCCGAGAGTTATGGGAAGAATGGGGAGAAAGGACGACAGATTGAAAATCGAAGCACCGATAGCAAGACCCAGATTCCGGTTGTGCTCCCATTATTGGATCCAGCATGGATGAGTAGCTCGACCGATCACACTACCTGTGGAAAGCGAAGTCGGAGAACATTCTCTGATACTAATTCTGATGAACAGTTAGCTATTCAGAGATCATCAAAGTATCAAGAGATGGGAGTTACAGACAGTTTTGATCTTAACAGCCAATATCAGAATGGCCTGGATTCAGGTCCAAACACAATAGACTTGAACTCCTAAGGAAATGAACAATTGGATTTGATTCATGAAAGCCTTGATGATTGTTATATCTTCTGTATATTTGTTTATATATGACACTTACTAACTTTTTGAGAGTATATTTATATTTAAATGGAGTAGAAGGTTAAGAAGCATGGACATTTTTTGTTATTTTTTTACTTAGTGTGTTAGTTTATGTCACTTACTAAAATATTTGATTATTATTATGCTTGGAATGTTAGGTTATTCTCTACTTTTTAAGAAAAATATGGCTTCTCATTAAATTTAAGGGAGCTGGGTTTGTTTAATAATTTAAAAATAATTAAAGATTTAAGTCATTATTGTCTTTTCTTTGTGTTTTATGAGTTATATGACACCACAAATCTTTTGTATCAACTCACAACTAAAATCTTTGGATGGCTAATAATAAATGTGCACCTCTTTTCGATAATTTAATATAAAATAATATTATTGATTAATTATATTTTTATACTGATAGATAAACTATAAATTTTTATTTAACGTTATTTTAGTATACCGTGTCCAAAATTTTTTTAAAAAAATAACATATTGATGTATCAGATACCCATGTTGTTCATGCTTTGTTGGGGGAAAAAGGCATCGAAATTTTTATAATATGCTTTTTTGTTAAAATTATGATGA
This sequence comes from Nepenthes alata, assembly GCA_028571085.2. Classification (NCBI taxonomy): domain Eukaryota; kingdom Viridiplantae; phylum Streptophyta; class Magnoliopsida; order Caryophyllales; family Nepenthaceae; genus Nepenthes; species Nepenthes alata. The sequence goes on along the minus strand of JAOVVI020012016.1, from coordinate 1,827 downwards.
TCAATTAAGTTGTTTATCTTCTTCTTTTTCATTTTTAATAAGAATTTAGGTATACATAGAATTAATGGGAGAAAATAAATGTAGATTGTCAATATTATTAAACCAAAATTTGGCAAACCATTAAATTAATCTACTTATATTTATATATTTTACTATTTTTTTCTAAATTTAAATTCTATTTATTACATTATAGATAAGATGAGATTTAATCCTTTAGGGAGGACAATAAGTTCCTATTAGATAACAATTTACACAAAAGAAGATAATAAAATTACACTTTAATCCAATTACATTGCTTCCAATAAACTAGCAGTACAGTATATAGACCTAATTAAAAATTAAATTATTCAGTTAATTTGGAGTGATTGGTTCAAAATTTTATAGATATAATTAATATGTATGAATATTACAGATAAATATGATAAAAAATTAAAATTAATTAATTTTTTAGATCTGGTAAGATTATAAGTAAAAGTAACCTATTATTTTCACCTGGCCCAAATTATAATTTTTTTTTACATATATAGTCTATTTTAAATAAATATCAAATTAGAAAAATTATTTTAAAAAATTATATTTTTTTATAATTAATAACTTTTTATATAAATATATTTTCCCTTAAAATAGTTACGATAATATTTTAGTTTACATATTTTTTAAATATTTTTCTATTTTAAATACTTTTGAAATAAAAATTGAATAAAAATATTTTTAAAAAATTCATAAAATTGATTTAAAATGGGTCAATTTTAATTTTAGATGGACCCAATCATTATTTTTAGTAGATATAACTTCGCTAAATCCATATTTGCTCCACTTATGTGATGTCCTTGGATCCGGATTCTCTAACGGATTAGGGGGTTTTTAGATTTTGCGCTTAGGTCGGATCCCGAATGGGTCCAGTCTCCACTCTTCTCAACCTGGGTCCGCACAATACAAATTACAAATAATAGATAAGAGGTCGACGAAAAATTCTCCAACCAAAAATATTCCAACGCTTAAGTCAAATATCTTTCGAAATAAATGGAGAGATGTAAGAGTGAATGTTGAGATGTGGTGGGAAATGAGGATGCAAAGATGCACGACTTGTTGAGCGATTAATGGAGGTTGGGCTCCGAGATTTGAACTGCAGTGAGTGGCTCACTAAGATTGCTCGATAGAGGCTTTTAGGGTCGATGATCTTTGATTGATTCAGGGACCAAGAATTGAGACCAGGAATCAGAGATCAAGGATCGGTCCTCTTTCCTATAGAAGGAGAGGATGTTTATAGGCTCCATGGTGGAGAACATTGTGTGCGGTAATCTCTGATATGTGGCAAGCTGAGATTCACCAACCGCTGATTACTGGCGGTAGCTAACAGTGTTAGTTGTCATCTTGCGGTGGCGACGAGACCGTCGTTGGGCGTTGACCACGCTTGGTTTGCTACTCGCGCGATGATTGGCTGGGTAGTTTGGGAGGACGGCGTTTGCCGTAACTTGCAGTGCTGACTTTCTCCTCACTTGCTAGCATTCTCTAGGCTGGCTCTTGTCATCTATAGTCGCATTAATGGGTTACAGTAAGGCGCTGATTGGCCGCTACTTCTAGGGCACCACGTAGGCCGTTTTCCTAAATCTTTTGGGCTTCACGAGAGCTTGTGCCTTGTTGCTTCTGGCCCATTCCGAGATGGACCCAACACTAGCTCCTCATGCCTGGGGACGGCCCAAAGCCGGGGCTTGACATGTCCATGGTGGGCCCAGCTGGCTGTCCGCGTGGCCCTTCTTGAGATGCGCTGACTTTTGTCTCTTCATGGCGTTGCTCCTTCCCCACGAGAATATGTAACTGTTTCAT
>JAOVVI020012014.1:0-12407 GCA_028571085.2 Nepenthes alata | reverse complement strand
TGAACACATTCTTTTGTGAAAGATGACAACATGACTACTTTAACCCCTATATCATACTTGAGATTTTCAAAAACTAGTAATTGTGGAGATGTGATTTTATAATCTTAAAATATTGACCAATTTTTTAAAAAAATTGAAAACCTATTTGATTAAGATGTCGGTACAAAATCGGTTGAATACCTGGTCATTGTCTAGTCTATTTTAAAAATATTCTCAAATGTTACCCCAAGGATATACCCCTCGGCCAACCACCCTTACAAGATATCCAATATTGAATAGACTTGATTTAGGGATCAACAATTTCGAATAGATTGATATATCGGATAAATCCTATGGACCATTGTGAAATTATAATAGAAAGTGGACAACCTCTTATCAAAGGGGCTAATCTATAAAAGTCTCAATCTCTTGACTATTATGACATTACTTGTTTCAAGGAAAAACAATATGTGAAGAATGTGTATTTATTGTAGGGTCTTATGCAAAATGTGAATCATGGTTCAATTCCCAATCCTCTGTTAGATGTTATTTGAGACTAACTTCTTGAAAAGATCATTTTTACAAATATTAAATTATAAAGTGGCTATCATCAAATTTCAATTAAGCCTGGTAACGAGTGAAAAATCTCTTCCAAAATACAAGAAAATTTGAACGTGTGGCTAGTTATATTATTCGAATTAGCTAACGTTGCATCTACTTTCATAATATTTATAAATTATATTTTGAAATCTTTTATTAGAAGATTTATTGTAATATAATATTCTAATCTATAGCAAGGATGAAGCGGTACACTAGGTGCACCACCAACAAGCAATTTCAGTTATTTAGGAACAACAACTATATGCCAATTTGGTGAAATGACAATTCTTTATTGACATTATTATTTTTCTTGGTTTTATTGTCTCAAGTTAGGGGATAAAGGTGGATCTAAATCTGTTTTCTTCCTTTGATGATTCTTTATCTACAGCTTTAATTATAAAGTATTTTACTCACTAGTGAACTAAAAATTTAAGGTCAAAGTAATTCTAAGTTACTGACTCCAACTACTTTAGAAGAAATCTAGAGTTTTAACGACTTAATTTTTTGTAATCAACGATTTATTAAGAACTTTAGCATAGTGGTTACTCCCACAATCAAATCCTTGAAGGGGAGTTTGTTTAAATGGATAGCAGATGCAGATACAAATTTTAATAGGTTGAAACACCTCGTAATGGCAGAACTAATATTGGTGCTTCCTGATTTCAACAAGGTGTTTAAAGTCAGTTGTGATATCTCCAACCTTGGGCAATGGAGCGGTTTTTGGATAAGAAGGAAGATTCATTACATATTTTAGTGAAGAACTTAACAAATCTTGAAAAAAGTACAATATTTACAATAAAAAATTTTATACCATTGTATAAGCTCTTAAACATTAGAGTCACTATTTATTACTAAGAGAATTTACTCTTTTCTTCTATTATGAGGCACTGAAATTCATTAACAAAATGACAAAAATTGAATTCAAAACTTACCTTTCGTGTTAAATTCTTTCAATTCTATGATTTTCTCAGCCACCATAAATTTAAAACCCAAAATGAGATAGTTGATGCCTTAAGTCGATAATATTTGTTGCTTTCTGTTTTGTAATTTCAAATCATCAAATTTAAAGTAGTAAAATACTTGTATAAGAAATACTCATTCTTTAGTCTACTTATGAAGGATTGTGTGTAACCAGTCCGATTAAATAATTGTTTGCTCCTTAATAGCTATTTATTATAAGAAAAATGATTTTATGTTCCTCAATGTTTCTTAAGGAGACTATCTAATAAGAAGTTCACACGGGTGGATTAGCATAACATTTTGGTTGAGTCAAACCTCTAACACGTGCACAAAAAAACATTTTTTTAGACAAAAATGGTTTGAGATGTTAAGTAACGTATCAAATGATACTGTATATGTCATATGACCAAAACTCACAGCCAAATGCAAAGTTATATTCACTCCTTCTAATTGCCACAACACCTTGGAAATATGTCGGTATTGATTTTGTACTCAAGCTACCACGAACACAACAAAACAATGACTCTCTCATGGTGGTAGTTGACCAATTCTTCAATATGGCACACTTTGTTTCGTATAATCGAATGAGAGATGTTTCAAACATTATTGATTTATACTTTTGAATGATGATAAAGCTTCATGGTGTTCCAACAATGATTTTTTTGGATAAGCACTCCAAGCTCATGGAACATTTTTTGCACATATTTAGAAAGAAAATGGGCACTCAATTTAAATTCAGTAGGTTCTTTCATCTACAAATGGATGGACAAATAGTAATTATCAGTCACAGCCATAGAAATTTATTAAGAAGCCTTGCTAGGAAGAACATTCGTCAATGAGACTTACTCTTGCACAACCCGAATTTGCCTACAGCCAGTCCCAAAGTCAATCCACGAAAAAAATTTCATTCAAGTGGTTTACAGTAATAATCTTATTTGTCTAATCGATTTTATTCCAATCCCATTGTCACCAATTTTTGGCAAAGGTGCAAAAATTTGAGCCCAACAAATCAAAAAGGTGCATTTCAATATCCAAGAACACATAGCCAAGTAAACAGTTAAGTAAAAAAATAAGCAAATAAGTACTGATGGGTACATGTATTTAAGAAAGGCGATTTAATGTGAATTTACTTGCAAAATGAACGCTTTATTTTTAAAAAAAATTTCTAAACTCTATCTACACATAGATGAGCGATTTAATTTTCTTTTAAAAAATTTACCATCAACCACCAAGTTTTAAAGAAAGAATTAGAAGATGAAACTTTGATTAAGGGCAAACCACTCTAAGTTATTCCACCTGTGCCTTGGGCTACTTTTCTTGTTCAGTTCAAAAAGATTGAAGATAGAAAAGATTAATAGTCTAATTTAATTATCTAGGTTGTCTTCATTTTCCCTAAATTAGGTGTAGTTCATTTAATTAAACATCACATATTTTGTTATCAACTTATATTCAAAAATTTTATTTTAAAACTCTAAGTTTGATTTGGTAGATTTTAAGTCTTATTTATTATTTTTAATTGTCAACTTATTATTCGTTAAATTAATTTTAAATTTTTTCTTATTTTTCTTCTTTCAAAATTCTCACTCCTATTCCAAACAATATCAATTTCTTCCCTTAATTATAACATATCTTTTTACCTACTAAAAAAATTGCATATGTAATATATTAGATCTGAACTAAACCATCAATCTCACTAATCAGACCGCAATACATAGCAAAAAATAATTCGATTTACATCACGAACAAAATAAATTATAAACATTAATATCGTTAAAGATAAACTATTTAAAGTCCAGACGTAGCATGGTGACTTTAAACATGGTGGCGTGGACCGTGTTTTTTAAGCTATCTTTTAATTTTTATAATAATTGGTCAAATAATCTATAACCCTAGATAATATCTTATTTCATACATTATAAATGAGGGTAATTTGGTACTTTCCGAAACACAGATCCCTAAAAAGGTCTAATGCATCCAAATCTTCAATTGATTGCAAGAGACGACTAATCAGGATGTGATCATTTTATATTCATCAGAGATGTAGCCAGCCTAATATGACCGATATTTACTAAAATAACCTTATCCATAACTTATTATATATATATATATATATTTTTTTTCTTAGTTTGATTTGAATTTTTCTTAGTGTTAGAAAAATTTATAAAAAGACATGAAATTTAGAAATGTTTGTAAATAAATTAAAAACTGCAAAATTTATGCTTAGACATCCAATGAGATTGATTTTGTGGATGTCTCATGTCTAATTTTTAAATTTGTTATGTGTCAAAATAGTAATAAAACATTTTTGAAAGTGAAAGCCTATAGCTACTAATTTAATGTGGGAATTTTTTTTGAAATTAAAATATTTATATGGATTGTTAGGATAATTATAATATTTTATAATATTTTTAATACAAAAATAAATATCAAAGACATATTTAAATTATGTCTAAAGTTTTTTTTTGAAGAATATGAAATTAATTTTTTCATTTTACTATTATCTCTAGAAAAGATTAATCATTAAGTTATTTTGGAGGGCCGAATCAATTTTAAAGATAATAAAATTTAATAAAATTTTTTAGATACAAACATACAAATTTTTCATCATAATTCAAAAAATTGATGGTTAATATTTTCAACTAACGATAGATTATTATATTATTTATAAGGTAAAAAGATAATTATTTTTTTGATAATATAAATATTATTCTTTCTATTAAAGATTAAATTAATTAAAAAATAACATCTATAGTAATATATAATATCTGTGATTGTATGTTAGTTTTTTTATAAATTAGTATTTTGGCTAATTTTAATTCATCTTTGCTAAACTTTTAATAAAAGTGAGAAAAAAAGAAGAGGAAAAAAGATTAAAGAAAAGAAAAAATAGAAAGAAAAAAATTAAAGTGAAATAAAAAGATTTTTTGGTAAAAATCAAGTGAATATTTTTTATTTTAAATATTTATACATGTATTATTTTTATAATTAAAGTGATTATATTTTATACACATATGATTTTATTCCTTTTTTATAAATATTTATAAAATATATATCTTAAATCTATATAAATCATATTTAAACACTGAATTTTGGTAATAATTTTTTACATGTCTTCAATTTTTTAATATTTTTATATATTTCATATTTGTATTAAAGTATTAAAAAATTATATAAACTATACTAGTTTTTATAATTTTGCAATATAGTTTCCATATGTCTTTGAATAACACATTATAATTTTTACATATTTCTAAATTGTATATTAAAATTTTTAGATGGTTATTATTTTTATTGCATGTCACCTATTTGCAAGAAAGATATAAAACAAGCTCTACATAAGTTTTGATAAAAAATAAATTTACTCTGGTATGAGAAAAATTAATAGATATTTGTATTTGACCAAAATTTTTAATCTAATTAAATATAGACCATTATAAAAAATTAATAAAATATATTTAAATATATTTTAATATAGTATTAGTAAATTAAAGATCAAATCTATTATACGTGAGTCAGAAAACGGCATTCACCCCAACTATAGCAATTATATACGATCAATCCAATCACGGGTCAAGAATAGTAGCTTATAACTTTTGTCCATGTGAAAATAATTATAATTTAAAATTTAATATTTATTCTTTGTTTGTAAGTTATAATCTATTTTTAGTCTTTTTAAGTATTAAAATGATTTTAACATAATTTATATATTTATATAATTTTAATATGTTTAAGCATGAGTATTAATTTTGGGATATTTTATATATTTATACTGATTTTAATATGATTATATATATATATACATATTAACCTATATGATTATTAGTATCAACTTTTTAAAAAATATTTAAGTTTAATTTTAAAATCTAGAAGTTTAGTTTGATAAACTGATTATCCTTGAAATATTTTTTCTTATTGTGATTTTGTTAATATTTAAAATCACTTTTAATATAATTTTTAAATATTATAATCACTTTAAGTAATTTAAACCATTTAATAATATTTAATTATAGCTTTGTAAATTTTAAATTGATAGAATAAAAAAATCTGACTCTGAGGCAGCGATAAGACATTTATTTAAACAACTTGAACCAAGCATTTATTAAGAGCAATTTTTATTCAAACAATCCACATTTGACAAGGACGAAAGCACGAAAGAGAATCAGCTCTTTTTCATTGATGGACTCCTGACGTATACCAAGAAAAAGAAGACGACGACGACAATGTCAAGTCTGTATAAGACAAGAAGAAGAATGGAGAAATAGATAAATATTTCATCCAAATAAAGGGTGTTCTTTAAATATGTTTTCCTTAAAAATGTCAACACAATTTACGTATCTATGTTGGTAACAGGACCTTTAAACCAGTGCCGTGCGGTAAGAACCCAAGAAGAAATCGTGAGGATGAGTAGGCCGCCAACAGCAACTGGTGTGTAATTGAGAGTGTCTGCAGTGATCGGGTAGGCGACCGGCAGAGAGAAGAGGACGGAGATGGTCACTACCCAGGCGACAGCGATCCAGCCGACAATGATGCTATAGCGACCCAAGTTGAAAGGTCCCGGGACAAAGGACTTTCGAGCCAGGGTCACCCTAAAGAAGATGGGCAGCCCATAAGCAATGTAGAGTCCGATGGTTGCTATCGACACCATGGCTTCAAATGCCACCAGGCTTCCAAGAGACTGCAGAAATAAGGGGGAGAAGGAGATTAATGATCCAGGTTTCCTTCCGACAACATACTATTATAAATAGATAAAAATATCCATATTAGTATCGGTATCGATATCTGTATTACTTGCGATTATATCGGTACTAAATATATTAGACAATACAAATCAGTATCAAGTATATCGAAGGAAATTTCTTTTGCAGAGCCACGGGATATCGACTGAAATATCGATCAAATATCGGTCATATTGGCCGATATTTTGAATATAGATTAATATATTGTCGATATAATGTATTGTGATATTATTGAGATATCAAAAAATATATCAATTAATATTTGCATTTATACTTTTGATACGAGAAGGACCCGGAAAGGAGAACAAAAGCAAGAAATTCATTTCAATTTAGGGGAGGAGTTTGGGATGAGAAGACAAGTTAAATCCAACAAGATAACTACTAAGTGGTATATACCATCACATAGGTTGATGCTAAAAATGATAAGACTTTGATCATATAAGAACAAGAACAATAATCAACACGGCCTTATACTTCACTAAGTGAAGTCGATTATATAAATTCACTTTTGTTATTTCTACTTAATTTAATGAATATTCTTTGAAAATAGAAACCATTAATTTTTTTTTTATATTGGTCTAAATTTTCCAAGGTCTCTTTTTTTCCTTTAACTACAACTAACCCACCTTTCATCACAAATTTATACATTCTAAGTGTTTGAATTGTCTTAAAGCCCATTTCTCAGTCTTATCTTTTGTAGGTATAATTTTTAATCGTTTATGGAGATTATAATCACTATTTTATCTTTTAATGTGATTTTATTCATCCACCTTATCATTTTTATTTCTACAGCAGCTACTTTCCATACATGTTATTTGATTGCCAATATACAGAACCACATAGGAGAGTATTAATTAAGAATTTTTTCTACAAATCTCCCTATAATCTTACATTTTCTGATTGGATTGACAGTATTTAGCAATTGATTTCAAATTCGCTTTCTATTCTGATTGAACGGGGTTCCTCTTTGGGCTAAAAAGTCCTTTGAGTTGTAGAATCCTTTTTGCATTTATTTAATAGAATTGGCACATTGATTAGGTTATATGGTTTGATCAATCTGCAAGAAGTTTCTTTTTTTCTCAATTTTGGATTTTCAGATACCATTCAAAATTTAGTCATATATGGCATATTTGCCGAGGGAGCAAGCAAAGCGAATTGAGTGTAAAGCTATTGTATAGTAAATTTTATCTCGTGTTTGAGCACAAAATTTGGGATGGTCAACAGCATCACACATGTGAAAAACAAAATCAATATGCGTTTAACTTTGACCATACACTCTACCACACCTCATGCCACAAACCCAAATCCATGACCCTCCGTGTGCTATCGTCTTTAAGAAATGCATACTTTACACAAATCAACTACTACAGCTAACTTCATGACCACGTAAAATATTCATACCGTCAGTGCCATGCAAAAGGAAACGAAAGCAGAGCCCCAAACCGCATTGAGGGGAACCTCATGCTCATTCACCCGATGCCAAAGTGATGAGAATGGCATGGCTCCATCTCTCGAGAATGCATATGCCATCCTGCAATGAAATACATTGCATCTTCAACACTTGGCTTCTTCAAAAGGGGAGGGAAGAAAATCTCCGCAAATCAAACTCCAAACAAGTTGAATACTACTCAATAAACAGGCATGCTTTACCTGGAATTGCTGGTAACTGAACTCATGCCGCAGAAAAATATAGCCACAGCAACTATTCCCAAGCAAAATATTCCCCCAACTCCAGATCCATATCTACTCTTAAATGCAAGGTAAAATATCTCAGCAATGGCATAACCCCCAGCATCATTATCGGTGCTCAAAAGGTAAGAAATGTCGCTGACTGCAAACGTGATTCCAAGAATGTAACCCCAACCAACAATTATGGATATGCCAATGGCACTAATTATTGCTTTTGGTCCGTTCTTATCTGCGCTTTTTGTTTCCTCTGTCTGTGGATGCAAGTTTAGACAATGAAGATTTGAGTAAGCAATGTTCAATTACGTATGCTTATTTGAAGATAATAATAATTAACAGAGAGTATGAGAGAGCTAGAGTTTTTCAGATGATCTAATGATGCGCTGCAAGCAGTGTCATAACTAAAAAAGAAAGTCCAATGTGTAAAGCTCCCACTATATGTGAGGTCAAGAGAAGGTTCGGACTGCTTTGGACATGATCTTGGCACTAGTATTATATGCAAGAGGCAATTTTTACGACTAAAACGGATGACTATTAAGTCACACAATGACAACAATAATTAACCAGTTCTACACCTCTTAATCTATACATCTATGGAAAAACAAAATCTACAGACACAACGCCAGATTTCAAATGAGAAGTTCAATTATGGGAAGATGTTACAGCCTGACTTCATTTAGAAGTACAAACGTCTATATGATGGCTCCATAAGATCTGTCCATTCTCATAGATGCTCATCGATCACAGAAATGAAAGAAAAGAAAGAAAGATACATCTTTACAGGCTGATGAGTCTTTGAAACTTGATAACATATCGGTCAGGCAACAAAATTATTTATCTAAGAAAGCAAAATACACTACGTTATACCATATGAGCAGATGCGTCGTAACCTGTCAGCGTATACTGGCTCATCAGAAGTCCAAGAACAAAGATATAAATTGTACTCTTAATACCATCTCCATTATCAGTGTTGAAGTAAGTGAAAACAAATTCGGCACTGGCTTTTTGCTTCGCAACCAATGGGACAAGAATCATTAGAACAAATACACCTAAAAAAAAGATTGGAACCACTCATTAGATGTCTTCAAAACAGATTGCATTTAGTGAGTTATCTCAAACTTTGTAACCATGAATGAAGGTAGTAATTTCTTCATACCGATGACATTCCAAGCGGCAGCAATCTGTCCGAAGAAGGATAACCACGATATGGTAAAACTGTTCAGGATAGCATGCAAAAGAAGGATTCCACCATGGAAGCCAATGACCATATATTTGGAAGCTTCATACCCACCGCCATTTTTACCACCAGTACTAAGTAGAATGATCACAGTAATCAACTGCGCTAGGGAGAAATCCACACTGGCTGTAACTGCCCACTGCGAACAGAAGACGATTCAACACAATGTAAACATTAACGTGGCCTCAGGAAGAAGCTTGATCTTTGAATGAAACTGTTCAGATTTCAGGGATTCGTGACACAAAATGCTTGAAATTACCTGACCAACAATGTTGAACCTGCAACATAATACAAATATTATCACGTAAATCACAGTTTTTCTAGATGAAAACAATGGATGACCAAAGAAAATGAGCCAAGGTCATAAGAAATTGAAGCTGGTATCTGTAGAAAACTCATAGTGTCCCTTTCTACAACAATAAATAGTTAGTATTTAGTACAAAGTTGTATAGTAAATAAGATTCAATTTCAAAATTGTGTTCATAGAAATGAAAAATCTTATAAAAACCTAAGCAAAATTGAATTACCAGCCAGTTATCCAAGAAGCAAAGGGTGCCCAACTAGGGCCAGCAAGCTTGGCACTCCAATAATAAAGCCCACCAGAAGTTGGGTAGGAAGAACAAATCTCAGCCATAGACAATCCCACAAACATAGTGAAAGCACCAGCCATCAACCACCCATATACCATAACCACCGGTCCACCAAACAACAGTCCGGTGTTGTATAGGGTGGTTACGCCGGTGAGCACTGATATGATCGAAAACGAAAATGCAAAATTAGATAGCACCCTGCAAATTTCAAACAACACCCCAGAATCTTAAAAAAGAAAACCTAAAACCCCGAATCAAATATATGAAAACGGAAGAAATCAAGGACTGAGACTAGTTTTGTTTACGAGAGATCACGCTTAAGCTCTTGCTTGTAGCCTAGTTCCTGTAGACGGGCATGGCCAGTGTCAAGTGCTTTGCCACCATTTTCAACGCGAGATGGCAGAGTCATTCTACCACTGCCCTTTGACATCGTTGGAAAATGAAGCCACTAGCAGAAGAGAAACAACGATGGCTGCTATTCTTGTATATTCCTCCTAGAGTAAGATATTTTTCATTTGTGAAGGAGCGTTGATTTATCTAGTTTGTTGTTCCCTCTTTATAGGAGGAAGATCTTCACCAGAAGCAATCAACTTGAAAAGAACGATGGAAATGAAGAGATTTGTCAAATCAATTCCAATCTAAGTTTCACATTAAATAAATTCATTTTGATCAAATATACTGTTCCTTTACTCTGTTTAAATTCCTACCTCACAATAAGCAAAGTTAATCTTAATAATTAATTTAATTATAAATTTGTTATCTTAAATTTACGTTAGAAAAATTTCAGAAAAAATTAATGATAAGTGATCAGAAATTCAGGATTGAAATCGTTTAATATAGAAAATAAACAGAGAGGGATGGAGTAATAAACATTATGGAGTTACCAAAAAAATGATATTATTCAATTTGTTGATGTGATTTTGAAAGGGCATCTAAATTGTATTAAGTGTTTTCTAAATGTCATTATTGTAATTTTGAAAAAATATAGAATCTTTTAGAATTCCTTTTAATTATAATTATTTAATTAATATTAAATATTTAATTTTTTTAAAAAAATATAACCATTTAATTAATATTAAATAATTATTATTAAAAAAATTTAATTTACTTTTTTTTTCTCTCTCTAATTATTTATAGGTCAACCAAAGCTGCCCGCCTTTGGTGACAAAATATTATTATTTTTATATATGAATTATATTATTTTTAAAAATGGATTCCGTTTGTGAGTGTGACTCACGAGCTCTCCTTCCGTTGTCCTTTGGAAAAAGTCGTAATTTTTTTATTTTTTTATTTTTCCAATTTAGTATTTATTATAGGCAATTTCAACCAAATTCCTAGAGCAAACCAAATTATTAGGTGCCCGACTGCACCTAATAACAATCAGGATCTCAGATTAATTTAGCTTAATTGATTTAAAATTTTATAAAATATAATTATAATAAATATATGTTATAAATAAATATAGTCAAAAATTATATCTTAATCGATGTAACTTAATTGTCATAAATATTTATTTAAACTAACATCGTACATCAATTATATTTTATTTTGACCCGCTTTTATTTTTAATAATATAATATCCGGTATATTATATCTAACAAATTTAAATTTATATTATATTACTATATAGAAAAATTTATCTGTGTTCTTATACATGTGATTTGGATGACCACAAAAAAAAAATAACAAATGTAATAATTGACTAACAACAAACCATCTACATATCAATACCTAATATAATTTTATATAAGATCATAAAATTCTACAAAAATTTAAAATATATTAGTATATTTATCTACAAATAATATGAAAATAATTTAAAAATTTTACAAAAATTTTAGATATATCCTAAAGCATATGTAGAGCTTTGATAGAAATATTCTAAATACATACCAATCATTATAGTTATTAAATTCCATAGCTCTTAAATAATATAAACTATTAATATTCTTTAATATTTTATTTTTCTCTGATTATATAATTTTTAAGTAAGATTAATAGACCCAATACATTATATTTATATCATCTGCTTATTCAAAAAGTTTTCATCTAAATGAATTAATAAACTGACTTAATAATTACAAGAAATAATAATGCAATATTTCTCATATTTTAAAAAACTAAAACACGTCTCTCAGGACCCACCAATGTTTGATTTCTCGTTAGGGATTTATATATTTATTAAATACTTAATTTTTTAAATGATATTTATTTTATAGTTATAATTAATGTATAAATGTTTTTGGTATGAAAAATTAATAAAAAAAATAATAAATAAATAAAATAAGCTTTACTTAGAAAAGAATAATAGATGGATTATAAGAGGTAAGGTGTATAATAATTTTTTTAATTAAAAAAATATATGATCTGTCAGACTCGATGTAACATGATTAAAAAAATTCAACCTGGTCCCTAAATTCTATATTATTGAAATTTTCAAAATAAATATTCATATGATATATTTTTTATAGTATTTTGTTTGACATGATTTTTTAAAATAGTTTTATAATATAGATTTAACATTATATAAAATAATTTAAATTATTGGTAAGCTATTTTAAATATAAAATTTTTCCAAAAACATCAAACTGGTATTTTGAAAGGAAATTAAAAATTTAT
>JAOVVI020012013.1:0-12407 GCA_028571085.2 Nepenthes alata | reverse complement strand
TCTTTTATAAAGTACAAATTTATTGAGTATTTTTCACTCTTTTCCCGGCAGTCCTTCCTTGAAGGCTCTCTATCTTTTTTAGAATGACCTTTTTTCGAAAAAAGAAGCCCCCCTGCGAGTGAAGCCTCGCGGGGTATTTGTAAGTAAAGTGGATCCGTTGAGATGGGGACACGTGGCGGCTATCAGGTGGCTGAGAGGTCGGCCGCTGCCCATTGGCCGCAGTTAAAACTGCCGGCGCATAGGTTTTGAGCGTGCCAGGTGGTGCAGAGCCTAGGTGCTAGTTCATGACTTGACCAGGCGTGCCCTGTAGAAGTGACGTTTGCCTGCAGTTGCATGTTCCTTGGGAATCGGTGAATTTCGCTAAGTTGGCGCTCTCGGCCGTGTGCGAAGCAGTCCTCGTCATTTCGTACTATGTCTTGCTATCCAGCGAGTTCGTGGACTCGCTAGACAAGATGATTCTCGGATACCCCCGTTTGTTGGAGGTTTATTGGGAAGAGTCCTTGTGCCCTTCTCCGACTTCTCGGACTAATTTGAGAGCTGTTGGAGCATTGAGGTTCTCGGGCTTAAATATTAACTGCTTGTTGACTTCTTCTTATCCTCGTACTTGGATGCCGCTTAGCATCTGGAATTTATGATGTCCTCGAGCTTTCTTAAAAGAGTCTCTCGGATCATTGTTGCGGCTTTGGCCTCTCGGACACCAGCCTGTGCTTTTGGTCCTCTTGGGCTGCGTAGCCCTCTTGGTCCGTGGACGCAATCTTTGGGCTCTCTGATTTTGGGCATTTTATTTGAGCCGCGCTTCACTGGCCCTTATATTGGGGTCCAACAAATATAACTGAATTACAAAGAGAAAATTTACTAACCTTAACAGGTTAAGTGTAGAGGACGAGGCATATTTAGGCCGTGCATTGCTTTTGTTGGAAGTTTTGAGAGTTCTATTCGGAGGATTGGCTTCATACCCTGTGACAGTCTAAGCTTATATACTACTTGGGTCTGCGATTAATATGGTGGTATCCATAAAGAACTCAATATTCTTTCAGAGGTCCTTTAGGCCAACCAGTGCTCCAAAAATACTGGGTGGAAGACCAGACTATGAAGATACATTCTCTGTCAGGATCTCTCCCCATGACTTTCTATGAAGTTGTTTCCTCTTCTTTGGGATCCCCCTTCCTTGTTTTCCACCCTTCATATATGGAAGATTTCTTAACGAAATGTCCTGTGGCTTATGAAGAATGGGAATTGACTAACGATGGTGCAGTATGCTCCGATCGGACCATCGTCTTGCACGAGAAGTCTTAGCAGATGGTTGATAGGTGACGGGTGCCGTAGCCAGGGGTAGGACAGATGGCCATGGCGCTGAAGCCAAGGTCCTTTTCTTCGCCTACCAGGTGTTGAATTCTTCTGGTGCGGCCCCGACAAGTACTCCATTTTTCCTCAGCTGGGTGACAATTCTCAGGGTTCAAGGTAGGGTTCCGGCCATGTCATGGAAGTTACCTAGCCTGCACGCAATAGGAACAAGCCTCGCACTTAGGCCTCAGGACCGGGCAGTTGGTCGGCCCACCAATAACTTCGTGGTCAAAACGTCCCAACCCTGGACCTTTTTTATTCTCGATTTTTCCGTCCGGGTTATAGACGTCTGCAGCAGAGACTAATACAGCTCCAAAACCATAAAACAAATATAGACTACCAGCAATGGCCAATAGACAATTCAAGGTTCAACGCTCAATACATGCGGCCACAGCAGCAGTGATGCCGTACAGCTATGAAATAAACCAATGTTTCCCGAAGGCAACCCCCTAAAAAAGAAAAATAAAAAATCGTAACAAGATGATGTTCCGGCTCAAAAACATCAGTGCCATCTTTTCCCGATTCCTTTCATTAATCCAATGATTTCACACTTCCACAAAGAAGGTTAAAAACAACGATGGAGAGTCCTTGGATGTAGGAAACAGCAAAGCCCTGTGCTCTGCGTAGTTATTCCCCAGAATATCCATTCTCAGCTGAATAGTCTTGCAGCATCTTCTACCAGCATTTTGGTGCAGATTTTATAATCAAATGCTGATCTTAAGGGCCATCTGAAACTTTTTGCCATCCTTGGATATCCAGTTCCGAAATCCAACAAAGAACCCTTTGTTACAATATGCTGCAAATATAGCGAAACAAGCATCCAACCCAAACAAAGCATGATGCAAATCAGTATAGTTCCTACTGAACCCAAGATCTGAAATGGTGTTCCTCATAGTTACCCTTCATATATTTCCTCCATTTTGCATCAAAAGAGTATCACCTACAAAGCATATGACTAATTGGCATTCATACACAGAATCAACTCATTTCATGTGGTGCAACAAGCGACTAGGTGTGCCGAAAATGGATTTATTCATGCAGATGGCACATCAGAAAATTGACATAGTAAAGGGATTTTCAGAGTCTTATTGTTAACTTACCTCTGTAGCATGCAGCATGGAATATGACCGAGCATGTTGACAATTATTATGGATGCAGCACTGCAGCAGACTAGCTTATATATCATGGCTAAGGCACGGAAAAAACTCAGAGCTATCAAAACTTATGTGTATGGTGCAAAACCCTTTCTAATCATTTCATCATGGAACAAAATGCCTCCATGTTGTCTTGATTGACGTGGCCATTAATCAAGAGTACATACGTCCCTCTGTTGGGATTCAATCCTCTCTCAATCATCTTGCAGTAGAGAAAGGTCCCCTCTTGCATTCTACCTTGCATAGAAAAACCATCAAGTATCGCATAGTTGGATATGATATCAGGCAATATCCATTGGTCTTCCATCTACTGAGAAAGGAAAAAGCTTTATCCATTTTCTCTTCTTTTGCAAATCCATGCATAAGAGTGTCATATGTAATGCTATCTGGGATGATGCCTTCTGCCATCATCTCCTTCAGGAACTCATCTACCTTGGATGCATCTCCCAACCAACAATAGCCTTTTATGACAGCGTTACATGTCACGGTGGTGGGTCTATAGATTTTCTAACCATCTCATTCCACAGATTGAAAGCCTGATAGACACATCCTAAAATACAAAATCCATTGACGAGAATGCAGTAGGAAACATGATTAGGGAGAATACTTCAAGCCATCATGTCTCCTCATACTTCTTTAGCTTTTTCCATGTCACCTTCCATGCAAAATTCATCAATTAACGTGTTATTTGTAACGATGCCTGGTTTGTGATTTTGCTGAATTAGTGTTGTGCAAGGGTAAAAATCAAGAAGAAAACCCCTTTTGGACCATGTCATTCAGAAGCTGATTGACTTCAGATAATATATTTTCCTTGCACAAGCCGTTCAAAACTGCACTGTAAGTGTTGATATCCATAATACAACCCTGCTCAAGCATTTCATCTTGCATTTTCAGAGTCTCTGACATAGAACCATTCTAACAAAATCCATTAATGAGAATGGTATAATACAACACTATCTGAAATCAAGTCCGCGGCCCTCATATTCATAAAATACATAAGCGCTCAGCGCTCGATCAACATGCCCAGTCTGTCCAAGCATACTGATAATTAAACTAAAGCTAACTAAATGAAGATAAATCTGATGCCATGACATTTCATTGAACAGTAGTTCAACATCTATGCTATTATCCTCTATACTACACTCTACAAGCAATGTATTATAACTGGTTGTATCAGGACAAAATTTGCCACATATCACATGACGTTTCCTTTGCGATATCTTCTTTTCTGCACAACCCTTTTAGAGACAAATACAGTTCAAAGCAACTATGAAAAATAGGAAATTAGACTAATCGAATTATAATCCAAATAACAGCAGAAGCATGGGGATCGGCTGAATCACCAGCAATGACTCACTTTAGGTTCGGGGTGTTATCACAAAGGAAAATATCAATTTTCCACAACACAAATACACTTTGTTTTGAAGATTAAAGAGATACAACATGAACTCATCACTACTTCTCACAACTTATGCTACCTACAGATTAGGAGAATGCTATAATTTCTCCATCATCAAAACTCTCTTCCTTGACCCAATGTGAGAGAGTGGGTAGTCAGAGTGTAGTGAGCATTTTAGTGGGAGAAATGGGTTGGGATATTTGACCAAGAACTAATTAACTCCTTTAAATTAGATGGACATAGATCGAGGACCTAATATATTCAAGAAGTTCAACATCACCTACACACACATGATGGCCTAAAACACAATCCTAACTTGGATAAAAGTTTATATTTCAATTCCATTCAAAACCATTCATACAGTAAATGGGCTGTACAACCAGTGAGCATACCTGCAGTATGGGAGCACAATGCTATGTATTTGTCATTAATACATAAACATTAAACCGAAAGCTCAAGAAGTATTTGAAAGTTATAAAGGGTACTAACAGATGTTATTAATTAACGTCAAAGGTCTCAAATTGTGAGTGAACAGATATCCATTCATATGCAATCCCTCAAAGGTCAACTAGAACACTTGGTATGAATCACCTGCTACAGTTTTATACTATCCCCTTATAGAGTGTATATCATTTCTAAACGAAATAATACTGTACAGATATTGGTTCATACATATTTAATATCTAACATAAGCCCCCTACACTCATATTTATCTCAAAATTGACCAGGGACTCTAATCTGGCTTTTAGACAAGTAGCATGGATGGTAGAGAAATCCATCTCAGTCAAAACAAATAAAGAAATATAGTGATACCATCTTGACCGTCTATCAAGGCGCCATTTGTTTTTAAATTCATCTCATATTCATCTTCAGATCATCTCATATTCAAAACTATCTCATCTCTATATGCTTCCAAGTGTCAGAGGCGATTGTCTATATGAGAGTACCAATCTCAAACTTGCTAGACATAAGTTATACTCATATCAAGTCATATATCATATAACTCGAAGAGCAAAACATAATCTATACAAATGAACTATAAATATACATAGCATTTGTTCATTATGCATGCTTCTATTTAGGATTGACATATCTAAGAAAACATGTGTAACTTGACATCCATTATAAGGGAATTAACAATGATCTTATATCATATTCTAACTCAATGAACATAACATAATCTATACAAATGAACTAAATGCACATAGCATTTATTCATTATGCATGCTTCTATTTATATTCCACACTTACCAAAGATTGGCATATCCAAGAAAACATGTGTAGCTTGACATCCATGATAAGGGAATTAACTATGATCTTATAAGTACATATAAATCACATAAACATCTATTTTTTAATATCAATTTTCACAAAATTGTAATTAGTCTTAATATGTTTGGTTTAACAATGATATTTTGGGTTTTATTTAATAGGCTACACCAACCTTTTATTCCAATAAAAACATTATCAAGCATTGTCTCATATTACCACTCAAAATTGCCCAAAGCAAAATAATTTTTCTTAACCAAACGACTTTTTGTACGGTAGTTAAACATATAAGAAAATTAAGCTATCAATGATAACATGTCAACACATGTTTGTTTCTTGCTAAATTTAGATATCAGGTCAATATCATGCAAGACCACAAAACTAAAATTGACTTCCCATCATCACTATTAACTCCCAAATGACTTCCATATGTCATTTTGATCTCGAATCTGTCCCTAAGTAAAAGATGGAGTAATATGTAGTACTTCTTATATATTATTAATCATCTTGATAGATATCTATTACTACACATCAATGTATATCCCAAGTTCCAACTAGCATTAGGATGTGGAATCTTTAACATATCTTCTTTCTTATCGTGAGTCACAGGATTTACATCCTTTTACAAATGGAACATGATATTGTTTTAGTTTGCATTCCTTACTACTAAACCATTAAAGAGTATACACGATTCTTGCAACAAAAAAGAAGCCCTTTTAACCGATTCCTGTGAATTTTAACTTCAAGAATTAAATTTACTTGTCCATGTCCCTTGATTTGAAATTAAAGGACACCCATTTCTCAATGGTTATAAGGACTTTAAAATCATTCTCAGATAAACCGATGCAAACATAACAAATGGCAAATAGAGTTCCTTTAAGAATAATACCTTTTAATTGATATTCTTTTGCCATAAGGTGAGTTTCATACCTCAAATGGATTTATTAGTCTTCTGCATTATATTAAGAGCTCATTTGTTCTTAATAGTTTTCCGCTCAAGCGTAGTATCAACCGGTTTTTACAATTGGCTGCATTTAATAAACTCCGTTTCTTATTACAAAACACGAAAGTTCCATTTTAACTTTTAGTTCATTTTCCAATTCCTATTGTGTTTAGAGCACATAGCCCCTCGTAAAATTGGATTGAACTATAAAAGAAACCTGTCCTAGCAATATAGCTAGCATTAAGCTGCTCATCCTCTAATTCTTTGTGAAAGCAACCTCAGTGAAAGTCTAAATACTTTCACAAAGATTGAGGCTTTTATACAGATGCTCTAAATACCAAGTATGGATCTGAAATCAACTAAATTAATCATATTACTTATCTCAAAAATATAACTGACTACAACTCTAATCATCATAGACAATTCTTCCACAAAAATGTCCTATAGGATGATTAGGATGCAACCTATAAGTGTAATACTTAATAGTCAATTATAAATATTGTGACAACATTATTTTAAACTTTTCCTTCAAAGTCATCCACATAGCCTACATAAGGGTCTTAAATTGTATGAGATGGTTGCTAGTATCTTAAGTTCCTCATGAACATAATGTATCTAAAAGGTGCAAAAACACTAAGTCTTCCCCGTATTAAATACATTGCAATATATCATTCACAATATACTTCTATAAATCCATAGCTAATCAATCATAAATAGAGATGTTTAAGTAAAGCATAAATGCTCAACATGGCACACTATATTTTGCAATACAAGCAAACTAAATTAATGATGTTTAGCAACCGAAATTCAAATGTCCAAATATTGTTGATTCAATTTCACTATGCAAAATATTGTTCTAGGAATGAACCTTGAAACTCCTACTCAAAAAGAACATATAAGCCAAAATCAAATTTTTCATATGCCTATTATACAATGTATAATAAGTACATGAACATAGATAGCCACAAATAATGCATGCTCACATTACAATGCAATATCTTGATCCGATAGCAATAAGTATAAAACAGTAATTGAAACATAGCACATACAACATATTGTGTTTGCAAACAGATAAAGGATCAAATTCTAGTTATACTCTCTTTTGCAAATTGTACTATGAAATAGTATTGTCCAAAACATGATATACTATATTTTCCCAACTTCAGAACCAAGGACATGATGAACATAACTGATAATGAAAATACTACTCAAATTTTTACCAATATATAACCATACTATTATATTTTATATATATCCATTGTTTATCATAAAAGGCTTGTTTCCTTAAGGTTATATATCCCACATAATCATGTCCTAACAAGAAGGCAAAAATTCAAAAAGTATAACTATATCCTCGACACCAATGTGTAAATCATATACACGAGAACACAAAGTATAAAGTTAAAATATTAAAAAAAAATCACAATTTTCTGATGTATATAAACATGCTATAAATATCGAAATAAAAATCAGAAAATGTGAACTAAATAATTTCAGTCACCACCAACAAGAGTATACAATGTTAGAGTACTCACATACTCTCACTGTACTACAGCAGTCTCTAACATATAGCAAAAGGCATCAAATAATTTTGAACATATTTTTGAAAATAATTAATTATTTGATATCCTGGGAATTCAAAAAATTAATTTTAATTTACATAAAATATGTAGTAGACGAAATGTGGGATACACATGGGAATAGGCTCACGCACCTTGCGCACCACCACGTGCATGGGGGTATGGCTTCCATTGTCCGCTTTGGTGGCAAACTGATCCCATGCACTCTCGCAGCACATGTTGGCCATGTGCCACCTTCCCGTGATTGTTTCGCTGCAAGATTTTAAATGCTCCATTTTAAAAACCTCCAGAATCTATTGATGGGGCCAAATTTACCTAGAGGACAACCAAAAGTGGGTTTCTAAACAACCATAAAGATGATCAAGAGTGAGCCTATGGGAAGTACACCCATAAAATCAAAACACTGTTTTGCAAAGTACACCCCATAGAATGCAGTGTTTCAATGATTTCTTTGATTCTGATTTGCAGAAACGAATATTTTAACCCAAACTACATCTATTGAAAAACTCTGTACAATATACCGTTACAAAGCTTGTGATGAACATAGCACATACATCTAAATTTCATGTCATGAAAAAAACATCTGCAGAAAGATATGGCCTCCCCAAGTTTTGGATTCACAGTCCAGGTTAAAATATTCTACCAAAATTTAGAAAGGTGATATCCAAAAATATTATCATCCAAAAATATTGCATAAATACAACATCAAATAGACTACAATTAAATTCGAAAAAAAAACAATGCATGTTACTAAAAAAATATGCACATAAAATTTAGCTTACCAAAAATACTACATACTGAAAGTATCTAGCAGATATGCAGGGTAACAACTACTAAGTCTCTACAGCAGTGAAGATAAATATGAATCATAAAAACAATGAGAAATAGAAAAATAGACTAACCTGTTTATGACCCAAATAACAACGGAAACACAAGGATCATCTAAATAACTGGCAATAACTTGCTTTAGGTCCAAGGTATAATCACAAATGGAAAATTTCTATACCAATGAAGATAAATAAGTCATAAAAACTATGAGAAACAGAAAGGTAGACTAATCTATTTATGACCCAAATAACAACGGAAACACTAGGATCAGCTAAATCATCTTGGACAACTTGCTTAGGTCTAAGGTATAATTACAAATAGAAAAAACCCATTTTTCACAACCCAAATACACTTTGTTTTGAAATTAACGAGAAACAAAATGAGCTCATTACTACTTTCACAACTTATACCACCTCCAGATTGGGAGAATGCTTAAATTTCTCCATCATCAAAACTCTCCATTGACCCTATATTTCAAACCACCAGAAAAGAATCTTCTTCTCGCTTCCGGATGGCTGTCAACTATTCTGGATTAACCTCCAAAGAGTACCATGTGAGAGAGTGGGTAGTTAGTGTAGTGGGCTTAATTAATTGCCTTAATGTTATATATTTATGGATTGGTCAGCTTAAGTTTTCATCATGGTTGTATACAAAGATGCCTAGTGTGAAGCCATTGCTTGGCATTGAATTTACTACCTCAAAATTTCCTTCTCGCTCTTCATGACAATATGCACAAGTAAATTATGTCTCAGCATCTGGAAAAACCCTTTCTCTTCTAATAGGAATATTTTTGCATTTTTCCATCTTTACACAAACAGCACATTATATTTATGTACAGTTGTCCATGCGAGTTCCACTTCTAATAACCTCCCCTTATACTTCCCATGCCAAGTCGACCCACCCAATCTTCACCAATCCACCAAGAAGAGAAGCATCAGTGTAAGCATAAAATCCCATACTCTTCAACACCTGGAACACTTCTGAAGCCTCTCGTATCCTCCAACCTTGAACATGAGTCCTAAGCAACAACTCAAAAACACCCAAATTCAAGCCACACCTAGCATAATGCGAGACCAAAGAATTAACAATTTCAACCCTGGGAACACCGCTTTTCCTTACCACATGAAGAATCAAATCTTCCGCTTATGATGCCCTCCTGCTCCTAAAAAAACATATGAATCATGGCACTCAATGATCAGGATAGTTGAACATAATCAAATCTAAAGAGAAATATAGGTCATAAATAATCCATAAAATAGGAAATAAGACTATAATTTATGACCCAAATAACAGCAAAAACACCACAATTGACAAAATCACCGGTGACAAATCACTTTAAGTCCAGGTTATAGTCACAACTGGAACATACCCGCTTTTCACAGCCCATATACTTCGTGTTTTGAAGATTGATAAAAACAAATTAGCCCACATCTTATTTTCATTTTTCTCATTTACACCACTCTGATGTGTAATATACTCATATTTATACTAGTCCCTTCTTGTCTGAAAAAAAAGAGAGGTATTCACTTTTCATCCAATATCTTCTCTCTATTACAGAACAGCCAAGTGGACGAGTGAGAGTGGAGAATTGTTGGGATTCACTAGGAATAAAAACACACACACAACCAGCGCAACAAAAACAAATTCTTGAATACCCTATCAATTGTTGGCCACTAAACACAGTGAGAACACAATAAACAAAATCACGCAATCAAGTACATACGAATTACATAGTAATATTTAACGTAGAAAATCCTTTTCAACCAAGAAAAAATCATGGAAGAATTTTCTAAGTAAAATCCATTATGATAAAATTGTCCAATTACAAATATAACATTCTTAAATATCCCTCCACAACAAATCGTGTGAATGACTAGTTGAAAACAACCCCAACACACTAAGCAACCTACTGAAGAGGATAAACCAAAAAAACGAATAACCAAAGAGTAATATGTGGCAACCCGAACCCGAATCACCCGACTCAGCCCAGATCGACCACACGTAAAACTTAAACCATAAATAGTCATCATACATACATCATTACATTTATTATCAATTAAAAATAATAAATTCTTCAAAATGTGAAACAATATAAATGTCCATAACCTCTATAAATTCCTAAGAACGTAGTCCAAATAAAATATCCAAAAACTAAGAATAATAAAGGCTTGAAATCTCTAATTTGAAATCTCCTAAACTCTGATATCGTCTTTACCTGAAAATTTCGCCAGCAAATACACAATCTCCTCTAGCCTATTATCATTCACTTCACTATGAAGCTAAGAAAACATAAGAGAATGCCAAATACTCAATAAGTAAAAAAAATCAACAATATCAGAATACAAAAGGCCATATTGGATAATAACATCAAATATATATATATATATAATAATAATAATAATAATAATAATAATAATATGAAATAATCAATAATTATTCGAAACTCAACAATATGTCGTATCCACAACCCTAAAGTTACAAAACAATTGAACATTAGGAATGCAACTAGGATTTCATTAGATCTGAATATCAATAAGGATATAGGTTCTATTTAACATATCTGAACAGAAGTCCAACTATCTAAAATATTACAATAATTTTCTCGAACCTTATATGCCACTATAAACCAGCAATTGCGCGCCTATCTCTAACGGTCGGGTAAAATCCACAAGGAACCGATACTTGCAAGCTTAACAAGCAACCAATTATAAGGTCCTATGATATCTAACCAATTGTTGTTTATAAGTATTGAATTTAGTCCGAGCAAACAATATTCTTGTTATCCCGTTGAATAAACCTAAAATATGGCACACATGTATTTCCGTAATTCAATCAGGATCCACGCCCAAACGGGGTACAAAATACTTAATTTTAACTACATGTCAAACCCAACACCCATTGGTACGATATCCAGCGAAATCTCATGCATGTTGTTCACATAATTACAAATATATCTCCAAATAACCTCAATCCTCTGGGATATGAAAATCAATATCAGATAATTGAAGACTATACCACGATACCACAAGTTTTATATTTCTAGACATTGTGGTATCTTCATTAATTTCATCTATTTTAATCATATAAAGTCAAGAAAGATTACGCAAGTGAATTAAGTTCACACAAAAAAATAATAACCGAGATCATGCGAAAATATACAAGATTAATTATTAAATCAAACATTAAACTTGTGCCCAATCCTTATCGGTCTATTCTAGTGTATGCATCCTATTACTAAAGACATAATTTAACTCCCACTTGTCTCTTCTAGAAAAAACTTACGATCATCAATTTTGTTCAATCATCTCAACTAATCACGCGAGGGTCCAGCTGAAATAATGACAAAGTGGCCTTCGTTTCCACCTTACAACAAATTATAAACTAAAATAAATGTACACTTACATATATATTTATATATATATATTCCCGGTGTACGCATATATATTTTTATATACATACAGTATACTTACTACACATGCGCACACATACTGCCACACACACATATATATTGAATCATTTTTCTTGAGCCATACGAGGATAAAACTTTGTATACATTTCTTGCCCTTATTGTTGTGGATGAAAGATCAGACTATTCAGGAAAGTTAGAGTGGGTGAAACAGTACTTATTATGAAATCAATCAACAACGTTGCAAAAGCTTAGGACTAAACCATTATGGATGACTTGACAATTCTGATTCGAATCAACTAATTCGGTATAAACAATAAAATTAAAATACATTTTTATTGACCAAGTATAATCGCCACGAAAAATCCAATATACATACATTATAGGACCTTATATACACACACGGATTAGGGGGGAGAAGCAGCATTTGCTTTGCTTGTTTTCACCATTGGATTATTTTTAATCCAATGATGAAAATTTAAAT
>JAOVVI020012012.1:0-12407 GCA_028571085.2 Nepenthes alata | reverse complement strand
CGATCCTTGTGCTTCTCGACAGGTCATGCAGGCTCCACTTTGGTGGGTCGGTAGCCACTCTGCAACATGACTTTGGATGTCAGGCTCTTATCTCAAACGCACAACCTGCTGGTACCGAGGGGCGGCCTTACTTGATGCGCCTGTAGTCTCTTTTGTCATGAAATGTCGCATGCAAGGGGTTATTGACTCTACCACTCCTAAGGGCATTCTAGCCCACTGTCCACACCGCACTAGGTATTGCCGAGGTCCAGGGAGCCTAACAAAGCTCAAAAGTGATCTACGGGGGAAATCGGATCAGAACTTCAAGCACTGGGTCCCAGGTCCACAGGATGCCTGTCGACACTGTGTGTGGCTTTTTCTTGGGCAGGGAGCCTCCTATGGCCTTGCGGTTCTGTTGCCCCTCTAGCTGCTCCGGGACCCTATCTCATGCTGCTGCTCGAGCCATAAGATTGTCAGGCCACTAGATCTTTTGAGGTGGTTGTCTTTCTCTCCGATCTTTCCTTCTGGACGCTAAGGTCTAATAGTTGGAGGGTGGAGCCTCTAGCGTTGCACCTTCAGGTGGGTACTAACAGTTTGGGGCCGCTGAAGATACAACTCATTTTTGGGTGGCGAACTTCAAGGGCCAACTGATGTCCTCATGACTACCCACGAAAGGGTTGTGGCCATGGGAGATGATGTCTATGGTGGGTGCGCTGGCTCGTGCCCGAGCATTGGCCATATCTGCTTGTGCCTGTGCGCTGGTTAGATTTTTCAGCCGCTTCCTGCAAATTGTACTAATAATGCGTCTCTAAATCCGAATTATCGAATGAGTTAATGTGTTGCTTGATCTTCCCTTGGGGTCGAGCTGAAACAGGTCCGGTGTTTGTTATTTCAAACCTGATTTCTATGCAACACAACTATAGAATAAAAGGTCAAAAAATGACGGGACTTATTCTCTGATATATTCTTTGATACTCAAATTAGAAATATTTTTCAAGCAGATAGAAAGATACGATGAAATAATGATACGTCGATGCATGCAGCAGGGGATTGAATATTAGCGGAGAATTAAACTCCAATGAGTATGCTCGACCGGGGAGTAGTTTTGAGGCGGAAGATTAAATTTCGGCAAGTGTGCCAAACTAGGGAGCAATTTTGAGACGGAAGACTAAGCTCCGGTGAGTTTACACGACTGGGGAGCAGTTTTGAAATGGAAGACTGAGCTCCAGTGAGTGCGGTCGGCTAGGGGGTGTCTTGAGATGGACCCTAACTAGGAGATGGCAGAAAATCTTCTTCTGAGAGTCGATCTAAGCCTGAGAATCGCCCCCCTTTCATTGTCTCTCCTCACTTTGAATTCTTTGGGCACTAAAAGTCCCCCCTTCTCATTGGAGGGAGTTATTTTTGTAGAGGGTGTGTTAACTAGTTATCGTAGGGTGTTCATTGCGCCACAATTCTCTAGCATCCTAAGGAAGCCACCATTGCTTTTCTGATAAGCTGCACTTTTTCAAGCGGTCAGGGAACGTTAGATTGGCAGTTGCAGCGCGACAAACTATCGGTTAGGTGGACTTAATTACTGAACGGGAATAATCAGGTGAACATTGTTGGGCCATACTAGTAGGCCAATCCAAAGAACGGCTTTTATGGTCCATACTCGATCAAGCAGATATTAGGCCATGTTGCTTGAACTCTAGGCTACATGGGCCCTTTGCTAAAGTGCTACCACTTTCAAGACGGTCTGCTCTACAAGCCTACTTTGAGCTGGCCCATGAATTATCAAACCTATCAGTGACAAACTAAAATACATTTTGATAACAATTAATTTATCAATATAGAATATTATTTATTAACAAGTTATTTTATCACTACAAAAATTTAGTAGTCACAAAATAAAAATGTTACTAAAAGTTTAGTAACAATTTTTTTGTGACGGCCTAATGACAAATTTACATTTCGTTATAGTGACAAATTATTTTATCGCTAAACATCAAAATTAGTGTAGTTAGATTAAAAGAATTTTTAAGGGTTAAAATTTAAACATCAAATAATATTCAATAAATAATTATTTTATTAAAAAAATTATACTAAATTTAGTATTCAATAAATATTAATATTATAAAAAAATTTAAAAATATAATTATTTTTACTATATTTTTTTTATTTTTAAATCACAACTATTAAATTTTGATTCAATTATTGAAAGGAAGAAGAAAATGCCTGCATCTCCTGTTCGCCCACCAATAAAGCTACAAACGCGTGCTTTGTGGGCTCATTGATAGTAAGGAATCAATCTGAGCTCCACCAACTCTCCTAAGCTGTAGACCATCTATTCGACCGCTAACAACGAGGATTTTATCCCAATAATTTGGAAAATTAAGATTATAAAATGAATCCAACAATGTGTTGTCATAATCTTAGGAGTCTAAATTATCTGTTAGGAGTGTGGGTAAAAAATACTCCCAGAAGCTTTGACTACCCCAAGATACCTCAAACTTCAGGTGAGGGAAGCAAACAGAAGCCTCCCGTATGGGGATAGCTTAAGCTCCTGCAAGAAGGAAATTTCAGATGGTCAAGTGATATTGTCATCTAGCTGCCATCTCCGATGCCGTTCAATCAACTATCCAAAGCTCATCGTAGACCGGTCAAACTACTCATGCAACACTTTTATTGGATAATGGGAATAATGTGATGATAACATCTGAAACAAATTCCTCACTAGTGACTATTCTGTGCTCCTTCATTGCCATTAACCCTAACCAAAAACACAACAGTGACCTCAAAGAAGCAGTTTCATCATGGGCGCCAAGAAGATGGCGCATGCAAGCTTAGACATCAAATTTGATCACCATAATTGCTTAGTTTTTGAAACCTTTCTACTAATTTAATCATATTCTGAGAGACCCCAAGGATAACAAGCTGAAGTATGTCTCTTCCTCGGAACAACATGGCCATAACAGGGCAGATTTGTATCTAACAAATATTGGGCGCATAAACAAGCCAGCAACTATTTCTTGATGCAGGACGCACAACAGGCATGCATCATACGATTCAGTGAAAAGCAGAACACCCAGTTTAATTTTTTAAGTAATCTAGAACTGCACTACAACTTGCAAGATCCACATAATTCAGAGTGAAATTCACCCAAAAAATAGGCATCGGAAAAAGGCTGACGAAAAAGAACGCGGATGGACGTTCAAATGCGCTGGTTCAATATTCAGTTTAGCAAATTTCGTAACAATGTGCGGTATCTTGAGTCTGTCCCTGGGCTAGGTTGGTATTTTGGTGAAGACAACTTGTCTGTGTGAAAAGGGGCTAAGTGAGATTTTCACTCAAAGTTTGGCTGACTATCATATCACAGTGTGGGTTTAAACTATCTTACCCCCAAATAATGACGCTGCAAAACATGACCATAAGTATCCTGCCACTAACTGCAATAAGAGCAAACATAATCCATTTAATACAAGAAATAACCAAAATGCTCCATAACTGGCTTTCTTTCCCATAATTCATAATTACAGGAACTCAAAAGATTAGTTTAAAATGCCTATGATTGAAAATGCTTATTAAATGAATTATAAAAGAAGGGATTAATAAGTACATGAAGAGAATAAGTCTTACTAAAGCAAGTTTATCAAGAATCAGGGACATTCGATATGCAGATGCAAAGTCAGCTACTAAGAAATGAATGAATGTTAGAATGAGCTGGGTGCCCAACAAGTAATTTATGATTCAAGGGGTGAGCACAAAAATGTAATGTTGAAACCATAAAATGACAATCAATGTAACGAATAAGATACAGAATCTCAAACCATATTTCTCAAAAATTGGCCAATGCATATAGAAGGTATGGTTGGCATGCTTAAAACCACACAGTACCCAAATGGAACTAGGCATGTCTCAACTCACATTTTTCCCATAATTCCCCCAATTCCATGCAATGGTCCATCACAGGAATAATAGCAACAAAACTCATCAAAACTTTTGCATAACCAACATGAATGAATTGGGTTTTGTACAACAAGGTCTACAATAAGGAATCATGGAGACCATACATTCAGATTCCCAGTGCTTACACCCTATTTTTAGCCATCCATGACAATCAACAAAATAAGGAATTAAGGGAGGCTATAACCAAGTGTCACAGTTTACTGTTAAAGGCTTGAAAGTTCAACAAAGGACGGTAATTCCTCCAGCAATCTGGAATTTCAGATATTTCTAGATCAAAACTCCTACATCATCTTTTGTATCATAAAGACACAAACTAGCATTAGAGCCTAATATATACCATGGC
This sequence comes from Nepenthes alata, assembly GCA_028571085.2. Taxonomy (NCBI): domain Eukaryota; kingdom Viridiplantae; phylum Streptophyta; class Magnoliopsida; order Caryophyllales; family Nepenthaceae; genus Nepenthes; species Nepenthes alata. The sequence continues at coordinate 8,140 of JAOVVI020012012.1, read as the reverse complement.
AACTACCTCCAACCCCATGGTTGAATTAAATTCATCCAACATCCATATTGTAAAATGATGTATCTCAACACTTGGCAACAATTCATGGTTTTTAGTTCCCAAAGCTCCTAATTTTCAATCCCATCAGTATTATGGTTATAATTAGTCCTTGTCCTAGTATCAACACCAATTTAACAATTTAATCAATTAAAATCATCAATCTAACAATATTATTAGCTTAGCAAGCTTAACACCCATTAACCATCATTCGAGTCACCACTTTCTCTAGATCATTTCAACATAACTCCATGGTGATCATTTTAGACAAGGTTTTGACTACTACTTTGTCATCATCACAGTATTCAGCATATGCTTCACAATATCAACATAACAACCATATTTATTCAACAAACTTTGCTTCAATTTAATCAAAATCATCTATACAAAAAAATATATATATATCATAATACTATTAATAATTATATGGAAATCCTTAGCATGTCACACTGCTAACATACCATTTCAAATTCCTAACTTCAACAACATAATATTCAACTTTCAAACAATTAACACATTTTCTACTACTTAATCCTTCAAGGACACCCCTAGGCTAACATTAAATTTCCATGCAAATACTACTCCAAACCAACATGCAACAACTCCTACATATATCAACTACCTATCTTTCGATCTAATGCCTCATGATTTTCTCATGCAACTCATAAACAGTTATGTGATTTCCTTACGCATTTTGCTAATGTGAAACTCTTGCATACCAGGGCCAACATCAAGGATTCAACTCTTACTGTAACATTCAATCTAATATCATAAAATTGCTAAAACTAGAAAGTTTACTAGATTTCCTTTATTTTATGAACCCCATGTCTAGCTAGTTATACTACATGGTAGACGGCCAAAAATCAGAATGCAACCACTCAACAAGCATTAGTTTTTCATTCACACACAAGAATGTCTCCATCAGACTCTAACTACAACAAGGCACATGCAAGATCAATGCTTCCTTCATGCAAATTCCAACAATATCATAATCAAACCACAACATAAATGTTACTGCATGTTGTTACTACATCATTACACCAGAATTCTCCATCAAATTCTTAAGCAAGGTGATGCGGACATCAAATATTTTAAAAAATTCTGGTTAGAAGAGATTCTGATTTTATTGGCCTTTATTTTATTTGTTTTACTTATTTGGCAAAATTTTGGTTTGATTTTATTTGCTCTTATTTATATGATTTTATTGTGATTTCTTTTTTTTTAGAAATAGATAATTTGTTACCAAATTATCTTAAGCCTAAAATTTCTCTTTATAAAAACCCTACGCTCTATTATTTGAATCATTAAATAAATGAATGAATATTTTAAAATTTTGTAAGATTGAGTAATTGTGACTTCCTTCCCGCTCTCTTCTTGATTTCTTCTATTTATTGTCTCTACCCCTCTAATCTCTATTCTTGTTTCTACCCTTCTGTCTCTCTTCCCTACTTTTCCCCTTCTTCCCTACATCACAAGGCCTCGGTTAAACCACAACTTCATGTAACAATAATTTGTCCACAATTATCTTATCATACTTTCATGCTAATCCATCTCCAACAACAATACTAAAACATAATCAAAATCCATTATGAAAATGATTACGAGAGCAAAAGTATATAAGGGTTGAAACCGATGAAATGTAGATCATATGGAATTTCTTAGAAGAATAATGACAATAAAATATTCAATATCACTTCTCCACTTCTACATTCTTCGACCTTTGAATTACACGCAAGCTCTCCCACTGTCTCTGATTCTTTAGAGTGATTCAGTCAACACAATAGAATATGGAGTCTACGCTTCTCAGAAGTCTATTTAGTCTAGTTACAAGCCCACCAACACTTGGCAATTAAACTAACCAGTGTACAGGAGAGAGCATTGCTACTTACCACCTGGCTACCCATGCATTCTAAATTGCCACAACAGATTCCACTAACACCCCACTCAAGCATGCAACAAGACACCTGACACCTGGCAATTCTATGCATACTAACTTCTCACAAGTCACAACACATTCCACTAATTCATCACTAAAACCCCACTCAAACACGCAACAAGACACATAGCAATTCCATGAATACTAACTTACCACAACACATTCCCCTAACTCCCCGCTAAGCCTTGCAGACTCTCACACAAGTGTACTTGCATGCCATAAGACATAGAAGGAAACCCATGGACAAATCTAGTTCAGTCATAATCCTAGGTGGCATCAAACAAGAATCCCACTAATCATGGGCGCCATCTAATGCCAAATGCACACAAGCACCTACTCAGGCAAAAATTTAGCCACTTAAATTCCCATAATGACCTGCCATCCTTTAAAACAACATTTGATAAAATTATCCAAAATTTTATCCTAAATCAACATGATCCATAAGATAATAAACACCAATCATGCATAATTACAAGCTCACACATACAATAAATAATCCAAGATAGCATAAAAATAAACCCTCATTGGGAATAAAATATATTTTAAGCCTATCCCAAAATACATTACGATGGAGTAAAATCAAACCCAGGAATGGAATGTAACAAAGACTCCTACTAAGAAGAAATTTCGTTTTTGAAATTGCTAATGCCAAATCTCAGAACTCAATTTTCAAACTTCCATTATGTACAAAGTGGGTTCATTGCACAAGACCTCAAACTTCAAATATCCAAATAGCACACATCATATCCCAATTTCTACAACCTAAATCCAAATTCCACAAATTGCACAAACAAACTCTTTAATGTATTGTAAATCCTCGACCTCCAACAGTCTCAAATTGTAGAATCAAAATTCTCTGATATTCCAATCATCAAACAAAAAAATAAAAAAATAAAAACAATAAAAAAAGACAACAGTATAAACATTTTGAATCAAAATCTTGCCATGCCTTACTGAGTCTTCAGAAACCACGCTTTGATACCATCCAGTCACAAAATGAAATACCACTATCTCAACCACAGAAATGACACTTCAAAACATAACCATAATTATCCTGCCACTGACTTTTGCAACAGCAAATACGATCCAATTAATAGAAGACATCACAAAAATGATCCATGACTTGCATTCTTTGCATGATTCAAAATTACAAGATCTCAAACAATGCCTAGTGTTGGACATGCTTAAACAAAATAATAAAAAAGGATTAGTATATAAAGAGAAAAAGGAAAACGACCAACAAAAGCAAGTTTATCAAGAACTTCAGAGGCCTTCAAGATGGTGGACGCTCAATTAGCTACTCTAAAAGGAGGGAATGCAAGGATGAGCTGACAGCCAAGTAATTCACAATCCAAAGGGTGAGGACAACGACATAATATAAAACTATGAAGTGATAATTAATGTAACAAAAAACATGTATAGTCTCATACCTTATTCCTGTACCATAGGCCAAAATGTAGCTAGACATGCCTCAACTCAAATTCCTACCATAATTCTGTAAATTCCATGAATAGTTCATCACAAGAATAATAACAACATAGCTAACTAAAAACTTCGCATGGCCACAAGTATGAATTAGGCTTTGCATAACAAGGTCTATGATAAGGAACCCGGAGCTCACATAACCAGATTCCTTTGTAGTGTTTACATACTTTGTCCTTAGACCATCCATGATGATCAACATGACAAAGGAATCAAGCGAGGCTATAATCAAGTGTCAGGGATATTAATAGAGGCCTGAAAGTTCAACAAAGGAAGGTAATTACTCCACCAATCTAGAGTTCAGCAAATTTCTACGATAAAAACTCCTAGCTCCAATCGTTAAAGACAATGACTCAGAGTAACATTAGAGACTAACATATACCATGGCAACCACCTCCAATCCCACGGTCAACATCAAATTAATCCAACAACCATATTGTAAAACGATATATCTCAACCATTAATGAAAATACCGATACCAATATCGGTATTGATCGCAGTCATATCATATCAGACATCTCAAATAATACATATTAATATCTGATATATAAAAAGCAAAAGATTTTCTGTGAATCGTTAATTAACAAGCAAATATTCATTGATATATCAACTAAATATCAAGTATATCATGTATATCAGAGAATATTTTCATTTCATGATCTAAAAAATTAGCATCAATGCAAGGTATCATTCCAATGCTCCTAATTTTAAATCATAACATTGTTACGACCATAATTAGTCCTTGTCATAGTATCAGCACCAACTTAACAACATATCAAATCATCAATCTAATATATTACATTAGCAAGCTTAACAACCACTCAACTGCCATTCAAATCACCATTATCTCTACAACATTTGAACATAACTACAACACCCAAGTGCTAAAATATGATATATATGATGTCAGTATAAATTAAATGAAGTAAATTGCTAGGGATAATTGTGTTTCAAATGAAAAATCAAATAATTGAAGGAAGAAAATCAGTGTCTAACCTACGCACAAGCAGCACTCATGTGCAACTAGCAGTACGGGGATGCTAGAGGGGTGCAAGAAGGGAAGCTGGTGCATATATAGAAGTAGGAGTCCCGCCTGATATACCATGATGGCGCTCTAAGTGTGCACCAGTAGCAGGAAGTGTGCACCTAAGGCTACACACAAGGGATGTACCTGCACTAGCAGTTAAATATTCTCATACCTGTTGGATGCACAACTGACGCATCTATTTATGCATTCAATCTTATTCAATTTTTTAGTCATTTTTAGGAGATTTTTGAGAGAAGAGGGAGAAAGAGAAGAGGAGAAGAGAGAAAAAGAAAGGAAATGTGATTCTGAAGTGATTTCAAGTTAGAACTAGATGATTTCAATTTCAAGCAACTGCATCTAAGTCCAATTTTGTTACTGAAATTTTTAGCATATTCTTCTTGATTCTTGTCTAACTTCATATGCATGTAGCATTTGTTTACTTCTCTTAATATTGGTTTGCATGCATGTTGATTTCACTCATAGATCATAAGATATTGAAAGCTTGTGCCTTAATTTAAGCATATTTGTGATAAAATCATAAAATCCTTTAGTATTTGGCCTTGAAGTATCCTTTTATGCAAGAATTTGATAAAATCCTCTATAACTAAGTTAAATTCAAGGTATTTGATTTGCAACATTTTAAAAAATTTTCCATTTGTGTAGAATCTTTCCTTTGTCTAAATACGAACCATTAAAAATAATTTATAAAACATATTTGAATATATCCTACCATATTAATGTTAAGTAAAAATCGTTACCTAACATCCATGGATTAGAAAAGTGGCATTTGTCCCCATCTATATAGCATAATATTTCGTCAGCTTACTTACAGGATTTAAATAGTGGCATATGGCCCGAACTATAGGATAATAATCTGTAGTTTAACTTTCAATATTTGACCCTAGTTAGCAAGATTAATCACTGGACATTAGTTCTTACTTGTCGACATTCTGCATACAATTATTGTGTTCGTCCTTGTCACATTTTTGTCCTGTATATCCACATATGCACCCGCACAAACACACATACACGCATATATATATGCTTTGTTAAGTTTTAAGCTCACTCTTCCTATGTTTCATCACCTTCCAGATTAGCAGGCAAGGATCTGTTTGCAGAGTTTTGAACATTGAGAAGTTCTCTAAAGCATTAACTTAGAAGTGATGTTAGTTGTATTTTTAGATTATATATGATTTCGAAAACAATTGCTTTACGTTGGTGTTGGCATGTATCATGTTTAGACAATTTATTGTATGGCTGTGGGCCTCCAATTGCGGTTCATATGAGGATAATGTTGGGCTATAATTTGTAGACGATTGTTCCTTTATATTTTGTTAAGCTTGGGCAAGTACTTGATTTGGGGCTAAACTCGAGAGTTTTGGCCATATCTTGGGATGTCGTACATATATTATTGGATTATCTACTACTTTCTACAATGTCACGACTCAATCTTGCTTAATTGTTTTTATAAAGTCATTATATTTGTACTTGGTACTGGAGTCGTTACAATAACTCCATGGTGCTCATTTTTTACATGGTTTTATCAACTTTCTCATCATCATAGTATTCATCCTATGCTTCAAAATACCAAAACAACCATATTTAATCAACAAACTTACCTTCAATTTAATCAACAATCATCTATTCAACAATATTATCAACATCCATGCTTGTTGGTGAACACCAGCCAAATTGAGCCCCTAACAAACTTCCGTGTGAGGGTTGTTCACGAGATCCAATCATGAGCAAGTAATAATGTTGATTGTATAGAGCACAATTAAGTCACTAACTGACAGAAATACAAGCAAGTAATAGTAACAGGCAACAATCAAATATAAAAGAAGATTTTTTAAATATATTTTTCCATATAAAGGGCTTTGGACATTTTAGTCAATGGTACTAGTATATATTAAAATGTCTTAATTTTCACAATAAAGTATCTAATTTTTTTATAATACTAAAATTCAAACTCAATTTACCTAAATTCCTAAAAAATACAAGCATGCCAAAAAAATTATATAAAAGTTACACGGCTCGGTTTGGTACTCAACACCTAGCACCTCTATAAATATAAAACCTTTTTTCAAATAGAGACACAAGTCTGGGCATATTCAAACTAGCCTAAAAATCCAGCACTTTGAGTGCTACTTAAGAAAAAAACTTCAATCTCCATTTCAAGAAAACACACAGAATCAGCTTTAAAAAACTACAACTAGCAGATCAGTGTGGTCCCTCTTGGGAAGAAGTTCTTATAGCCATTCTCTCTCATCCTTCCCCAAGGACCTTCTAGGGCATAGAGCCGGCCCCTATATAAGACCCTACATTCAACTTCTCATTAAGGAATCCTCTGTTCCTCTCACTGTCATTTCTTTCACGGAAGAGATATTCATTCCCCTTTACACCTTCTTGCTTGTCTAGTATTTTAGTGAATTGGGCGCCGAAGGTAATCTGGGAAGATATCACTGAGACCTTTTGTCTATATTTATGCAGAATCCGGATTTATTGGTCCATGGATAACTCCATTGATTTTCAGACCAAACTCGTTTTCTAGTTACGCATTAAACCATGTAATAGTATTTTTGACAGAACCAATTGGGAACTAAGAGATTTAGAAAATGAGAATTCAACACACTAGCAACAAAGATGGTAAGTCGTTCGTTCATTGATCCCTTCGAAATCATAAACCTATCATATAAGCTGTTCAAAGAGTGAAAGCAATGTAGAGGATGCAAATAAAATGAAAGAAAGCATGGATCTAGATGTATATTGTCCAGTACACGTCTGTATAAAATCCAAAACCCTAACGATTAACCGAAGATTCAAGACAACAACGAATGACTTCCTAACAAGAAAAAGGGCAACAATTCCAATGAATCAAAACAAAATATATGAATCTACAATACTATGGTACCATATCCAATTAGATCAGATACGACACAACCTCAAACTCTGGTGACCACGGCAGGAGCGGCGACGGAGGATGCTGCAGCAGCGGCGGAAGAAGCGGCGCTGCCAAAGAGCGAAAAGAATCCGGCATTAGCAGGCTCCTGATCGTCCAAAAACAGGTCCTCCGGAACCCTGAAAGCGCCATGAGCAGAAACCATAGCCAATCCGACCATGAAAGCGGAGATCAGAAGCGATCCTACGCTAGTGAGGAAGATCACGATAACAGTGGAGAGGATCAACACCCCAAGGATTTCAGTGTCGGAGAATGTGCGGCCGAAGATGACGACAGGCTGATCGGAGGGGCGGAAGAGATAGAGGAAGAACCAAGCGGCGAGGAGGCAGATGAGGACGAGGAGAGAAAAAGGGTCGGAGAGGAGAGAGAAGCCGAGGATAAGAGCGAGGAGGGAGATGTAGTTGACTCGAAAGTAGGAGAAGTTCTTCCGGACGCGGGAGGCAGCCTCGGAGAAGGAGTCAGGACGTGAGAACGATGCCCGGTCTACGAGCTCCGACCATGGGCGACGATGGGAGAAGCCTTGGCGGATGGAGGAGGAGAGGCGGGTGATGAAGGCGCGGAAGGCCGGAGTGGCTATCGGGGTTTGGGAATGGGATGGGGTTGTTTGCTGAGAGGAAATCGGTATGGTCGGCGGCGACGACGACATTGGTTGCCACACTGGTGGCTGGAGCGGCGACTTGAAGTTGAAGGGCGGTACGTA
>JAOVVI020012010.1:0-12408 GCA_028571085.2 Nepenthes alata | reverse complement strand
ATGATGCTATTTGGGTTTGTAGATTCATTGACATGTCTATGAATTGTATCAGTTGGATCTTTTGGCCATAATTGAGTCAGTATTGTAATGGCCTCATCGATGAATTCAAGGAATCATAGGAAGTATGATCTTTGATTGTAGGGTGTGTCATGGAATAAGAAGGTTGTTAGCCGTGTGTTCGGTTGAGGTCAAAGTCTGGTTTTTGGTTAGGTAAGATGTCGTATCCGGTATGCGACATCTTCGGCAGCACGAATGTGATCCTATAAGGATTTGAACGATAGTTAACCTAGAGAAGACAAAGTAACATCGCATGGGTGCACAGTTTCCTTGGGTTTAGTTGTGTCTGATAAGATATTCGTTAGGTGTCCCTCGAGATTCTGCAATGTTCGCAGAGTCTGGATTTAGAAGCGATCAGCATTCGTTAAAAATAAAGTATGTGGAAAATAACCTTCTAGGTTTAAATGATAATTGTTGGCCGTGTCATTGGGTTGATCCCTAATGGATCAAGTGTATTGTAGTAACGCGTGTTTCCTTGAGGGAAAATTTAAAATTATTCCTTTCCTACATCATTTGTGGGTGGTTACCCTCTTAATAAGTGGGGGAGAAACCCATGATCAGTAATACCCCTACCGTGATTTGAAGATAGCAATCGGGGTCGTTGCTTAGAAGGTTTATATGTTTTGCTTATTAATGTAGTTACTGTTTAGCTAATCCTAGAGGATTACAATTGATTTTAATGTACAAGTATAAGGTCGATCAGAGTGGTGCAGCGATAGCGTGGATCTATGACTTAGAAATTTCGGAGTAGGATCGTGAGTCTGAGTGATTAGTCGTTTTCGAGGCTTAGGATAATCCAAATATCAAGTTTTAAGCAGTATTTCGCTCTTCGAAAGCCCCAACTCCTGCACGAAACTGTTCATCCTCGCTCGGGACCTCTATACCCACAAGAATTTGGGACTTTTACTTAATTTGGGATTAGAATATTATTACCAATAACCTAGGTATATTAATTTATCAATTGGGTACCCGATTTGGTGGTATTATGTAAAAACCCGTTTACCGGAACCCTAAGATGCGTCTAGACCACATTTGATCAATTAGTTTGGGTTTTATGCATGAATTGACCTTAAATAATGGTTACCCATTATATGGGCAAGTAATTGTGAGAATTTTATGCCCAATTTTATAGAATTGACCCGTTTTCGGATAAGGGACCCTAAAGTCATGGCCCGGAGGACTTAACCGATTAAATTAGAATTTATTGATCAATTGGCTCTAAGATGTTATTACCCACACCATCAATAAGTTAATTTCTCAATTGGGTATCCAAATTGGTAGTTCTATAGGATTTTATGCTCTCCGGAACCCTAACACATGTCCTCTTTGAATTTAGTCTGAATTAATCATAAATATGTATGACTTAGCTCTGAAAATTATGATGCACGCAATTACAAAAGAAATTGTCATCCGAAAGCTCCAAAGACACGTATGACACATTATGGTAAGAATTCCCTAATTGCTCCAATCTTATGATAATTTATGCACGTATCATGAACGCAATATTTTGAATATTCTAAAAATCATATTATGATTTGTTTACGAAAGAATTAACAATCGAAAGTTTTAAGAATTCTGTCTGGTATAATCAAAAAGAGATTTCTTAATCCTTCTAAATTTTAAGAAATATTATGTATGAATTATGATCGTGTGAGGACCCAAACTCACGAAGATATAAGAATTTGCATTGGAATATGTCTATGGAAAAAGGAAAGAAAATTCAATGATGGAGGAAATTCTATAATTGAGAGATGGACTTTTAGACTGATTGATTTTTGAAACGTTCTCCAATAAAGTGGGAACAAAGGATTTTATACTCGAGAACAAAATTTCTTATTGAATAAGCATTCGAACCAAGGGTTATGGATAACAAACTTAGACATGTCAAAATATTGCAGTAAAAATGCAAGGATTACTCTGACCGTGTATCCTGACCGTGTTATATCGTGGGTGATATTCTTGACATGTCTTAATATATTATAGTGGAATGTCGTGGTCTGTTTTGAAACTGATGGGTGGCTAATGGCCCCGTCTATAGGAATTGTATATAGATAGCCCGCCATTGAGTCCATAATAGGAGATTGGACTTTTGATTGTGTAGGTGCATACAATCCGGGGCACAACCAACCGCTCCTTTGTCAGTGAGATCTATGGATACTTGACCCCCAAACAAAATAAGTTTTCGGCATAAAATTAATAATTAAGACAAGTCACAAGAATAAACTAAAGGAATATGGAACTAATCATGAAGCTTTATGGTTTGAATATGATAGTTACATATACATCTCTTCTATGTTCAATTATCTTTCGCCTGTTTAATTTTTTTATATTGTTTATCCTCTTTGTTTCATGATGTACTTGCTGAACTGTTCAATTCATCATTACCTCTTCTTCCTTCCAGATGAGAGCCACGAGTTGACGCCTGATTAGATAGAGTAAGGAGAGGGAATTTTGGCTAGAGAAGATTTGCTAGATTTCGGAGGCTTAGAGTTTTAGATATGTTTAATGTATTGAAATATAAAGAGTCAAGTTAGAGTAGTGTTGTGTATTAATTGTGTCATAGTATGTTGTTTATTATTATGACTTATTGTTATACTTTCGCAAGTTATTTATGGATCTAATTCTATTTTCGCATTTATTTTGACTTTGAATTTGTTTAGATATAGATGACATCTTTCTTTTGATCATATGTAGTAGTTGAGTTACTGTATTGGAATCATGGATGATATGACAGTTGTAAATCCTATGTTTGCATTGTGGTTGAATATGGATTTTTGAATATTTATATGCTTGTACAGATTAATTTGTTAGATTATATGTATGATTTTTAGCCCATTTTTAGAGAAAATTTTACCCGATTTTTTATAAAAATTTTTATGTTATTTAAATTATAAGTATTAGTTTTATACAATTATTGACAAAAGTTATTAGACAAAAATAACCCGTTCCGTCACAATATCAACCGACATATAGGTTAAGACTCGAGATTTTCCACACAAGATGCAAAAAAGATCAGAATTAACCATTCCATCATAATCGAGATAACAAACTCATAAGATATACCAACAATATCATGTGTAACTTATTTACTACCGAGCAAAGGCTATCGTACTAACACTTCCAAATACTGGGTCCATTATTGCGAGATTATAGACTTCTCAAGATCCCATATGCAGCCAACTCATGACAATACAGTGCCCATAACCAACTTCATAATATACAGTGGATCCAATGTCTCCTACTGATATCAAATCAGTATCACCGCAAATTCAATATCCAACCAATCTTGCTAAAAATAAAGATCATATTGTTATAAGTATCCCGCTACAATATCATAATTTCAACATCCACTATGACACAAATATTAGTCTTGAAAAATTATAAACTATATTATGGTACGATAGCTTCTATTTTCTTTAACACCATGTCGTCCTCGTATAATCTCCTGACATTAACAATAATTATGAGACAAAGAACGCAATCTCAATACTCAACTCAAGTATCAAAGATCAAATATCAGAATCTGAGAAAATAGGATAACTTAATACTTGATTAATATGTTGGGAATCTGGCATATGAGTGTTGGCTTGAATGCCACAAACCAAACACTACTGTTCAAACGCTGGCTGCACGTCATTCAAACATTTAGACACCAGAAACTTTTATTCAATTTTCAAATAAGTAAAAATTCATCAGACTCAACAAAAAAATGACTTAGAACTTAAAGATCAAGATTTATATAATTCTAGTACTTGAATAAAGTATCAAAAACCAAATATTAGAATCTATAAAAATAAGACAACTCTAGGACTCAAATAGTAATCTATGAGTTTGGCATATGAGCATTGGCTCACACACCACAAACCAAATACAATTGTTCAAGTGCTAGTTGCACATTGTTCAAACGTCGGGACACAAAAATCTTTGATTCAATTTCTAAATGTGTGAAAGTCCAAATTTAACAAGAAACAACTTAGAACTCAAAGATCAAGACCTATACAATATCTAGGAAACCTTAGCACAAGATATAATAAGAATCAACCATTAAAATTAACAATGTTAACTAGAATTCGAAGAAGTAAAGAAATAGGATAAAATTGTCTCTGTAGACATGTGGCATTCAAATGTTGGATTAAATACCAGGACAAAAACTCAACGAAACGATTTCGAATTGGAATGATTCTTTAATATTATTGAAGGTTAAAATAATTCATTGTATTATCTATTATTAAATTTGAATGAAAATAGAATATAGAAATGAAATTAAACATTAATATCAATACTATAATTTATTTTCATTTTTATACTTCATTCTTCATATCTTTTATAGTTTTCCTTAATTTATGTAAAATATCATTTACATATATGCATATACTTTCAAATAGACATTATATACTTCTTGATCATGGGAACTTGGTTTCAGATTATGTAAAATACTTAGAAAGGTTTGCATAGTACAGAAGTGGTTTAAATGATCACGGGAGTCCATAGTGCTATCGTAAGGTTCCATTTGAGGAGCCTTGAACTTCTTTGGCTAGGGAACCCCTTTGAGAAGAGGTAGTGGGAACTTTCCTCCACTCCACTTACTAAGCTGACCCTGAATATTTTCACTCTTATCTTTTTGATCATCTCTTTTACCCTAGTCATGGGCATTCGTCCACAGACATCAAGGAGGGTCCAGAGGTCAGCATTTGATCAAGGACGATGATGTTTGGAGGGTGGTTTCAACATGCTAGATTGGATGTCAAGGCTTCTGCCTGGGTCTAATTACAATACGATCTCTCTTGCCCTTATTGCTTCTAAGATGGCACAGTTAAGTAGTACTTCTGGTGTAGGCCCAAGTTACGGCTTTGTTTACGCTCTTGCCTTCATCAAAAAGCAGGGGCTCCACCTTGTGGGTGAGCCTCCTCAAGGCATTGGACATTTTGCCCATCTATGACATCATAGTGTTGAGCATAATGGCCATGTGTTGGGGGGTTATTAGTTCTCGGGGAGCTGGGCATTACTGCGCCCTTTGAGGATTCTTTTGGTGAGGAGCTATGTTCCGTCAAATTTGCCATGACAACTATGTCTACAAACAACGTCAATAATACGTATTAGAACTGAGGTCTTACCTAGGGTGGATTACTTAAAGTAGGGTCCAAACCCAAATACAGTAATCCTAATCCTATTCACCATAAACATGAGGTTAAGTATCCATGGTTTTATATCCGAATTATCCCATCGGATACTCAAGTCAATATAAGATTGAGAAAGAAAAGAGATTATCAAATCCTTAAATTTTATCATGAAACACCTAGTTTTTGGAGTATTATGTTGTGAACGATTGAGTATTGTGATGAACTTGACAAGAGATATATTTAGCATTCCAGGGAGACAAGTATTCAGTCTTTACAAAAAGGAGGCACAAATTGGCACACTTCCTAGGTAGTTAATGCTTGAGTGTGGAAAATGACTCACTTTTCGAGTAGTGGTAGTCTCCTTGGTAGTTAATGCTCTCTTTGTCCAATGTAAGCTCTAGCCTTGCCCTTGTGAGTTAAGAGCTTGCCTTTTTTTTCTTGTGGACTTATTAGCATTCGATGGCTACTATTCAATGAAAGATTGAGAGAGAGCGAGCGCTATCAACTTTTTTATTTCTTTGTAGCACTAGAGATCCTCACTAATGAGAATTAATGAGGTATTTATAGGCTAGAGATAAAATATAGTTGTTGAAGAGAAATTAGTGGTTGATTGATTACGTATATATAGTTAAGAGGCAATTAAATTAGTATCTGGACTTTTTCCTAACACAATCATCTTATCCCATTATATATCCTCGAAAAACCTCCTTTTTAAGAGTGTCAATTATCTTTTCATCATATTAGGTGGATTAATAGATCAATGAGTGACATTTCTAATCAGGTATTAATTTGTCTTTTGTTTTGTGGACGTGGTTTCTTTTAGTCTTCAGCTCTCATTCTTGCCCCTTGATTAGGTTGAGGGTAAGTGAGCGGGTCAAGGAGGCTCTTCAAGCCAGTAATTACAACGAGCCTAAATTTGAGACACAATAACACTCAACAAAACTAAAACAGCTAAGGATACTCTACTCAAAGCAAAGGGAAATCCATTTCATAACAACTGAGCTTCTAACTGCAAAGTTATGAAATAATATAAACAAAAATTTTTGTTGTAGCCTAAAATAATTGTACTGTGCTTGTCTAATTTTTAGAAAAATGGCTAACAATTTTGGAATTCAAGAATCATAACCTCATTCAATTACTTTAATCCTATCAAAAGTGGGAGGTTAATTGAACTAGATTGGGTGTTTAGTGTTGGGAGCAAAATCAGGATCGGACGGACACGAAGACACTGGATTTGTTAGAGCAGATGGTCAGTCGGACAGGATGACCACAAGTATACAGAATGAGAGAAAGAGAAAAAGCGTAATTATTTTACATGGAAAATCCTTCACAAATCGAAAGGAAAAATCATGAGACACTTTGTCCTCAGTAAATTTACTATGTGAGTTTCATTGTTGCACAAATCCTAGACGAAGAGAATGGAGAACAAGAGCACAATGAACTCATAATATTCTCTCTTCACACTCTTTCACAGTTTGAATGACTTACACTCACACCCTCTTGATTGCAGTCACTACAATATATATAAGGACTACTGAAAGCAACGGCCAAGCCAGCGTGGAGGACAGCCGTACAAACAACTGCTTGACGTACGAACGCTCCTGTAACAACTCTGCACCGACGTTCCCCTACAAAAGATCGTGCTCAGCACAAAAATAGCTTTGCAGATCGTGATCTGTAGAAGCGGCTCTGCAATAGCTCTGCAGGGGTATCGTATGTTCAGTAAATCTTTTGAGTTGGCATCCACGTGCACTTTCTCTGGAATGTCCTCGGACTCAATTGCCGCTCAAAACGTCCTCGGAATAATACTTCATAGAGTCTCAAAACTATGCTGCAAAAGTCTTCAGATGATAATGACCCCGTCTATTTCTAGAATCTTTGAACCGTCAGCTCATGAGTCCACGAACCACAATCGTGCAAAAGCCCGTGTCCTTTTTTTCACAAAGGGAGTGACCACAACAAACTTCCCCTTACGACTGAGTGAGAATAAAATTAGTCAGCCCAGCGATGTCACAACAAGTTTCAAACTTTTCCTTGGTTAAAACATTGGTAATAATGTCTGACCCATTTTCATCCGATCGGGCATTCTCTACTGATAGCTGCCATTCATCAATAACATCTCTTACCCAATGATATCGAACGTCAATGTGCTTTGATCTCGAGTGGAATGAGGAGTTCTTACACAAGTGTATGGCACTTTAGCTATCACAGAGTACCACGTGCTTTTCCTACCTCAAGTTTAACTCTTGGATAAACCTTTTCGTCCAGAATGACTTTTTGCTGGCCTCGGTCACGCAATGTACTCGGCCTCTATAGTGGAAAGTGCAACACATTTTTACAGCTTGGATTGCCAGGAGATTACACCTCCTATAAACTTGACCAAGTACCCGAATGTGGATTCGCGCGAGTCAATGTCCCCGACCATATCCGCGTCTATGTAGCAGACCAACTGGAGCTTCTCTTCTCCATATCGGAGACACATTTTTGAAGTTTTTTGAAGATATCTCAGAATCCACTTCACATCAGACCAATACTCATTTCCTAAATTTGAGAGGAATCTGCTGACAGTATTGACCACATAAGTAATGTCCGGCCTTATGCATACAATCGCGCACATCAAGCTACCAACAGCTAACAAAGAAGGTATACCTCTCATGCGAGTTTTCTATGTCTGAGGACAGACATAACTTTCTACTCAACATGAAATGGTTGGCCAGTGAGGTGCTCACTAGCTTAGATTTTTCTATACTGAAACACTTTCTCAATGTATCTCTCCGGGGACAGCCAGAACTTCTTATTCTTTTGATTATAAAATATTTTAATCTCCAGAATCTGTTTCGTCAACCCGATGTCTTTCATAGCAAATGACTGTCCCAATTGCTTCTTCAACTCTTAAATCCGAGCACTATTTTATCTGAAAATCAGTATGTCATCCACATAAAAGAGAAGGACAATAAAATCATCCTCGAAAATCACTGCATAAAGAGGCAGTGGTCAGAAGCAGTCCTTTGGTATCCTTGACCGGCTATGACAAACTCAAAATTCTTATACCATTGTCTTGGAACTTGTTTTAGTCTGTACATGTTCTTTCTTAGACGACAGACCAATCTTTCATTCCCCTTAACCTCAAATCCCTTTGGTTGCTCCATGTAAATTTCTTCCTCAAGGTTACCATAAAAAAATATTATCCGAATATCCAACTGCTCTACCTTCAAATCCAGAGTAACTGCTAAACCAAGCACAACACGAACGGAGGACATCTTCACTATCGGCACAAAGATCTCATCGAAATCAACACCTTTGTGCTGATTAAAATATTTTACCACTAGCCGCGCCTTGTACCTCGACTGTATGGTGTCCTCAGATGTCTTTAACTGGAAGATTCACTTGTTCTTTAGGGTTCTCTTCCCATTAGGCAGCTCTATCAATTCAAAGGTGTGATTTTTATGCAATAAAATCATCTCATCCTTCATGGCATCCATCATTTTTTCTTTATGAGCACCCTTCACAGCCTCATCAAAGTCTTCGGGCTCATCTGCATCAGTAAGTAGGACAGACTCATTTGAAGACAGGTGGACGGACAGACATTTTTCTCTAGAGGATCGTCGTATAAGAACTTCCTTGGCCGATTGAGGAGTAACATCATCCTCATGAGGCACAGTAACTGCCTCATTGTCATCCTTAACCTCTCTTGGACTATTGTCCTCAGACTGAAGAGGTACTAGACGGACAGCTTTAATACTTACCTTGTCCGTCCGACCAGTGTTGGATAAATCCTTCTTGTATTTTTTTAATATCTTCAATGGTTTCTTCTTCAATAAAGACCACATGCCATGATCAAAAAAGTTTTTTCTCTATTGGGACATAAAATCTAAACCCCAGATCATCTTTTCCATAACCCAAAAAGATGCATTGTTTGATCTTTGTCTCAAGCTTTGTCCTTTCATTCTTGGGATGTGCACAAAGGCCTTGCACCCAAACACTTTAAGATGGCCGTAGGATAACTCCTTTTTACCCACATCTTCTCAGGAGTTTTTCCATTCAAGGGTTTTCTAGGTGACCAGTTGATAACATAGGCCGTTGTCCTTAGGGCTTTAGCCCAAAAGGATCATGGAAGCTTTACTTCTAAAAGCATACACCTTATCCTTTCTAACAACGTGCGGTTCATGCGCTCAACCATGTCATTTAATTGGGGCGTCTTTAATGGCATCTTCTGGTGTCTGATGCTATGAGACCGGTAGTAGGCATCAAATGCCCCAATGTACTCACCCTCATTGTCACTTTAAACGATCTTCAGCTTCTTCTCTGTTTGTCGTTCCACCAAAGTATGAAAGTGTTCAAATGTACCGAGGACTTGGTCATTGGTTTTCAGTGGGTAGATCCACAGTTTTTTAGAACAGTCGTTGATAAAAGACACGAAGTACTAGGCTCCACCAAATAATTTCTCCTTGAACGGTCCACATACATCAGTATGTACCAATTCAAGTACCTCGGTCTTTTTGGAGGATGAGTCTCCTCAGAAAGAGACTCTTCTACTTACCCGCAATGCAGTGAGAGCAAGTCTTCAATCTGTCATCATTCATTTCTGAAATGAGACCCTTCCAGACCAAATGACTCAATCCTCTCTTACTCATGTGGCCTAACCTCTAGTGCAACAAATCCGGGGTCTCCACACTAGTAGTATCGTTTACCTGACCTACCTCAGTAGAGGCCTACAACACATAAAGGCCCAATATCGTTTTACCTTAGGCAACTACTAGAGACCCTCTGATTAGTTTATATGCCCCATCACAAAAATATTGTAAAAGCCAGCATCATCTAGTTTTTCTACTGAGATAATATTCATCCGAATGTCAGGAACATGTCGGACATCCTTTAGGATCAGTCGGGTACCATTATTAGTGACGAGAGACATGTCCCCACAATCCACAACTCTACATGTCTCCAATATTACCTGTCTTTAATACTCCAAAATCACCTGTAGTATAGGATATAAAGATCTCCCATCGAGAGGTGGCGTGGATGGATACACCAGAATCCACCACCTAGTTGGTCTCTTACTTGGCTAAATTTACAACACCATCCGCTTCATAAGTAAAAACGAAATCACGTCCTACAACCATAGAGATCGAAGACTTTTCCTTACCTCGTCCCTTTTCACCTTTTTTCTTCTCCGTATTTTTACGCTTCTATTTGTAGTAATATTTTTTAATGTGACCTTTCTTTCAATAATGATGACACTCAGAATGGGCCGAGGTGGAGGTCCCTTGAAACCACCTAGACTCATTCATGAGTAGTGAAGTAATCACTTCATCCAACTTAAATGTGTCATTCCCAAATAGTAATGTCCTGACAATGTGATCATATGAGGCTGGTAGGGAAGCTAGCAATACCAATACCTTGTCCTCCTCCTTGATCACCTCATCAAGCACTGTCATCTGTGTTAGAATTTGTTTAAATTCATCCAGATGCTTCTCGAAACTTTTCCCTTCAGACAAGCGCAGTCCATAAAATTACTTCTTCATGTGCAGCCTTGTCGTCAGTGACTTGGACTTATATCGGCTTTCAAGTTTTTTTTAGACTTTCACCGGATCTGATAAGCCCAAAACCTCCAAAAGAGTGTTGTCCGCCGAGTATAATTTGATAGTGCAGTTGGCAAGATCTATTTTATTTTGCCATTCATCCTCGGTCAGATTCTCTGACTTCTCATCCTTTTTCTTCAATACTTTTATTATTCTTTATCGGGTTAAAATATTCTTCACTCTTTCTTGCCAAATGATGAAGTTATTTCACCCGTTAAACTGCTTTACACTGAACGGTAGATTCTTTGAAGACGATAAAGAGATTTGGATAGAGTCCTCAGCCTGTCTCTGATACCACTTATTGAGAGTAAAATTAGGATCGGACAGACACGAAGACACTGAATTTGTTAGAGCAGTTGGCCGGTCAGACATGACGAGCACAAGTACACAAAATGAGAGAAAGAGAAAGAACGCACAGATTTTACGTGAAAAACCTTTCACAAATAAAAAAAATACGGGACACTACAAATACACTATGTGAATTTCATAATTACACAAACTCTAAACGAAGAGAATGGAGAATAAGAGAACAACGTACTCACAGTATTCTCTCTCATAGTATTTTCTCTTCATACTCTTTCACACTTTTAAAGACTTACACTCACACCCTCTTCATTGCATACACTACAATATATATAAAGACTGCTGAAAGCAACGACCAAGCCAACGTGGAGGACAGCCATATAGACAGCCCTCTCACGCACAAACACCCCTACAACAGCTCTGCACCGGCACTCCCCTACAAAAGATCGTACCTAGCACAAAAACGGCTCTACAGATCGTGCTTTGTAGAAGTGGCTTTGCAGAGATATCACATGCTCAGTAAAATCTTCTGAGCTAGCATCTACGTGCATTTTCTCTAGCATGTCCTCGGACTCAATTTCCGCTCAAAAGATCCTCGAAATAATACTGCATAGAGTTCTCGGAACTATGCTGCAAAAGTCCTCGGATGATAATGACCCTGTCTATTTACAAAATCCTCAAACTGTCAGCTCATGAGTCCACGGATCACAACCGCGCAAATGTCCACGTCCTTTTTCCCACAAAAGGAGTGACCACAACATTTAGAAGCTCAAATCACATTATATTTATTTGGGAATTATTAATATAATTATCATAATTAAATCAAATTAGTGAATGTAGTAAACTATCCGTGGAAACACTCAAAAGAAGGATTTACATGCCAATTAACAAGTATACACAACCTGTAAAATTAAAGGGAGAAGCACCCTAACTATGATAGTTTTTACAATCAAATAGGTTAGTAGTTAATTAATTACATCAAACTAGACTTAATCTCCCAACGATATAGAGGTAAAAGACTCCAATATATCACCACTTTCTTATAATTTTTTATTAGACTTTTACCCACAAAATAAAAACCAAAAGAAAAAAGGGGGTGTAATTGATCTTGTCTCCCTCTATAGAAAAATTCACTCCCTCGCTGACTTCATCGAATGTAGACGGACGAGCTTAAGCCAGCTTCAATGTCTGCAATAGTTGAGCCAGTGCTCGCCTTCTCGAAATGTGAAGACTGATATGAATGCACATCATCCTTAAACTCACCACCATCTTCACCACCACTGCCGCCTTTCTTGACATTGTATCCGCCTGGTGGTATGAGCATCTCCGGCAAGTCCATTTCCCCC
>JAOVVI020012009.1:0-12408 GCA_028571085.2 Nepenthes alata | reverse complement strand
ATAAGATAATTAAAAATTTAAAAATAATTATTAGTAAATATCAAATTATAAAAATTTTTATATTTTGAACATAAATAAATAAACATAATTTTCAAAAAAGAAATTTAAAAATAAAAGTAATGGCGACCACTGGAGTGGGCCGGCCCAAATAGGTAATCAGCTTAGAAGAATCGTAACCCACTAACTCATAGACGGTCAAAACCTTAGTTGACCGAAGAAGATCTCCAAGCAGCCGAGTGCAGCCCAAACCAGATGCGGTTCAAGCCAGGAACGGCCCACGAACGCTTTCCCGCACACAACGGTCATCTGCCTTAATTGGCCGTGATGTCTACAGTCTCCCCAAATGGCAACTTCCTCTAAAACAAAATCCTCGAAATCAGTGTACATTCCGGAAGGGAAGCCCTCAAATCGGCACACGACCCATAATGGAAGCTTATGCATTCACAACATACGACATCTCTGCGGAGGAAGAAATCTTCCCTTCCGACCACTGTAGCCCTGAATGGCCCTAGCATCCTCTCGTTGGAAGGAAAGGATCCCCTTAAATGGCCGACAGTCCGTTATGCCACCTAAGGAAGGTGGTGAGGTTCGACGGCTATAAAAAACCCGGGGAACACACTCCAAAGACATGCTCTCTTTAGTATTCAAATTAGCGCAAGTAATCTATCTTTTGAAACAACCAGTCTCTATTCCCTTCCCACTGCACGTTCCAAGTGAACCCAGTAGTCTAAAAAACCGCTCTCCACTAGTACACTATAACCCAAAGCCACTCCATGCCGAGTGCACCTCCAAACTAGACTCACAAATTTCCTTCCCAATATTTACTCTAACTCTATTTTTACCTACTTCATCTTGGAAGGAAGATCACTGATTTGAGTATCGGAAGATAAATTGAGAAGTGAGTCCCGCCATTTTTCTATGATTTCTCATCTTCTATTGTGCTGTGCATGATCCAAACCGCGCAAGATCGAGACCGGAACCAACTTTAGCACAACCACAATGAGCAATTGAACCCAAATCCATCCAAGACTCGAATCTAGGACGCATTATTAGTGCCATCTGTGGAAACCCAAATAAAAGGCCTAACCACTACTTCATCAACATCAATCTCATCAACAAACATGGTGAACACAAGGACGTAGGATAGCGTTCCAGCAAAGGAGGTCACCTCCCCTGGCGACGACCACTCTACTAGTAGTCGGGCAGGAGAACGACCTGCTCCGATCATCCTAGCGATGGATGAGCAAATAAACAAGATGTCCCAAATGATCCAAGTGCTCTGTATGCACCAGGGAAAACAGTGGAAGGGGGCTTCCTCCTCTTCAGTCCACACTCCAGCCTCCAGGAGAAAAGGCCAAATAAAAAATAAGCCAGCCAAAAGCTTGCACAACCGGGTAGTTACAGCATCCCGACGGTCTCAAACACCATAAGTCGTTCCAAGCTAGAGGGGCAGCTAAGTTGTGGAAGCTCAAAGTAGAGCCCAAAATGGAGGAACCTCTGATACTCCCGGGACAAGAGAGGCCACCGGTTTAAGAAAGACCCTCTCGCATCGCTCTAGCAGTACGCAGTAGCAGCCGACCGGCGCCACACCGGTTGGCTGGACACTCAGAGTTGATGACTTACCTCAACGCGAAGAAGTCCAAAACCTTCTCACGAGTGGAGGAGAAGGTTCAAAAGATATGTAACTACATGTTTAAGGAGAAGCCGACAAACATTCGGCCGATCTGAAAATATCTTCTTTCACCATGGAGATCTGAACCCAGCCACTTCCACCAATGTTTAAAATGCCAGCTCTGCAACCCTACGACGGAAGCACCTATCCCATGGATCATCTCGATCACTTCTGCACTTTTCTCAGCTTCCAGGGCCTAGAGGAGGCTCCTATGTGCTAGTGTTTCCCCTTACTCTAAAGGGGAATGTCCAGATCTGGTTCTATTTGCACCTAATGAATTCAATCAGAAGTTTTCAGGTCCTTCCTGATAGCTTCCTAACTCCGTATGCCTCCAGCCAATGCGAGGAGAAGTAGCATGGCACCGCGCCCATGTCAAATAGAAGCTAGGCAAGAGCCAGAGGAAGTTCCTGAGGTGATTTATCGCTGAAGCCCAAAAGATACCCAAGCTCACCGACAAGGTGAAACTCAGCAGCATCATTTTTACTCTGCGTTTGGGCGACTTTTTTAAACATTTGGCTCACAATGACCCATAAACCTTCCGAGAGGTTGAGTCCATAACTCAAGCCTATATAGAGGAAGAGGAAGCTAATGAGAAGCACCCAGAACAGACCAATCAACCTCGCTCATTGTACAAAGGGACAGAAAAAGGAAGAATGAGGGCCATAACAACCCCCAAAGGAAGCAATCTGGGACTGAGCCGTCTGTACAAAGGGAGTTTAGTCCCATAAACATAACTCCACTGAATGACTCTTAGGTGAATGTCATCATACAAATCTGAGAAGAGAAGTTTGTGAAATGGCCAAAGTCGATGAAGAACCCGGAGGGAGGAGATCCGACAAAGTACTGCGACTTTCATTGATCTCCGGGTCATGACACAGAAGATGCCAGACTCTATAGAGAGTGATCAAGGAACTAATCCACTGGGCCCATCTCATCAAGTTCCTAAGGAACCTGGGTCAGAATCCTGATCCCTCAGATGAAGATAGGCCCGAGCAACAGCAGCTGAGGAGTTGGGTCATGGTCAGGGTGGTCAACATGGTGACCACCAGGTCGCTCAAAACTTACGATGCGGATTGCCAGGAAAGCTGTCTGGACACAAGAAGCATATGATAGGAGATAATGTCATTAGTTTTAGTAACGACGATATGGCACAAGTAACCTCTACCCATACTGACCCTATTATTGTATCCGCACTCATCTCAGATGGTACTGTAAACTACAACTAAAATGAGTCTTTATTGATAATAAAAGTTCTCGGGATTTGCTTTACCTCGATAGTTATTTCAAGTTGTGATTAAAAAAGAGTCAACTGAAATCGGCCAAAGGGACACTATATGTATTAGATAATGAATCAATGATCGTCCAAGGAACCGTCCGGCTAGAAGTCATCTTGGGAACGTAACCCAGGATGGTGAGCTACACGATCACCTTCCTGATTATCAACTTGTTTCCGTTTAAAACGCCATACTCAGCTGACCATGCCTAGCGTCATTTGGGGCTGTAACATCGATACCCCTCCTAAAAATAAAATTCCCGATAGCATGCAGCATCGGTAAGTGTTAGGTTACCATGTAATCGGTCGAATATGTTACCTATCTCAAGTCACCACAAAAGGCATCGATTGGATGGCAGATGACCTAGACTGTCGAGATGAAACATCTCTACAGTAGGGGTAGTTCGACGAGGCCACTAACCTCGTACCCCTTGATTTGGATAACCCGAACAAATACATATCGATAGGGGGCTCACTTGCATGACGCCTGCGCGACTAGCTTATCAGCTTCCTGAAGCACAACGCAGATGTCTTCGCATGGACGTTTGTTGACATGTATGGGATCCCTGTCGGAGTAAGGGTCTACAAATTGGGTCTCGATCCCGACCATAAACCCATCAAGTAAAAGTGGAAGAACCACTCCATCGAGAAATTAATAGCCATCCGAGAGGAAGTAAAGAAGTTGTTGGATACTAGATTTATAAGAAAAGTTTAATACCCGGACTGACTCTTAAATGTGGTTCTCATCAAGAAGTGTAACCGAAAGTGACGGATGTACATCAACTTCACCAACGTTAATAAAGCCTACATGAAGGATAGCTTCCCGTTGTCGAGAATTGACCTGCTAGTGGACTCAACGTTTGGGCATGAGCTACTAAGTTTCATGGATTCCTACTTGCGCTATAACTAGATTTAAATGATCCCAGATGACAAGGATCACACTTCCTTCATGACCAACTAGGGGCCCTAGTGCTATAAGGTCATACCCTTCGATCTGAAGAACACAGGCGCCACTTACCAAAGGCTCGTGAATAAAATATTTAAGAAGCAGATTGGCTAGAACATAGAGGTATACGTAGACGATATACTCGTCAAAAGTAAGAACACCAATGACCATATTTGCGATCTCGCCAAAACCTTCGAGGTGCTTCTGGCGCACTAGATGAAGCTAAACCCCTAAGTGCGTCTTCAGGGTATCCTCCGAAAAATTTTTAGGTTTCATCGTCTCTAAATAGGGAATCGAGGCAAACCTAGATAAGATAAAAGATCTCATGGACATAACCTCACCTCAGAATGTGAAGGATGTCTAGAGGCTAACTGGGAGACTAGTAGCACTCTCATGTTTCCTTGCTAAATTTAGAGACAAATACCTTCCCTTCTTCAAGATCTTGAGGGGGACAAGGACAAATGGGCTTCAATGAATGGCAGAACTTCATGCCACTTTCAATGAACTGAAGGAGTACCTCGCCAGCCCACCCCTATTAATGTCACCAAAAGAGGGTGAGGAGTTGTACTTGTACTTAGCTATTTTAGAGTCGGCACTGAGCTCTATCTTAATACGTCAGGAGTCCAACACGTAGCGGCCAATTTACTATGTCAGCAAAACATTGACCGGTGTTGAGACTCATTATCCCCATGCCGAGAAGATTGTGTCGGCACTTGTCTTCTATTCTAGAAACTTGTGGTCCTACTTCCAGGTGTACCGGATAATTATCCTGACCAACCAACCGTTAAAGGGCATCCTGCAAAAGCTTAAATTTTTTGGACGATTGCTTAAGTGGGCCATCAAATTGGGAGAATTTAATATTGAATTCAGGCAAATGCCAACCATCAAAGGGTAGGCGCTGGCTGACTTTATCGTCGAGATCACGACCCCAATCCTCAATACGGACTACACTGCAGCACTGACCACCAAATCAAATAACCAGATTGAGTTCTTTACGTAGATGGCTCGACAACAAACTCAGGCAGTGAGGCCAAACCAATCCTGAGGACCCTTGACGGGTTCGAAGTGAAATAATCCTTGAAACTTAGATTCTCAGCCACCAATAACATGGCCGAATACGAAGCCTTACTTGTAGGTTTGCAGCTTGCTAAGGAATGCTCAGTTAGACACTTAACCGTCTACAGTGATTCAAAACTGATTGTCAACCAGATCCATGGAAGCTTTAAGGCCTCCAACCTTCAGCTGGCAAGGCACCTGACTAAGGGAAAGAGTGTGATCCAAAAATTCGACAAGCTTCACATGGTTCACATCCCAAGGGCTGAAAACTGAAAGGTTGACCAACTTGCCAGGGTGGCGGCAGCAGAGAATCTTGAAATGTACTCAAGGGACATGCAAGAGGTTTTGAGCATTCCCAGCATAGATGAGTAAGAAGTGATGCAGGTCTCCGACGGTGAAAGCTAGATGTCGCCCTACTAGAGGTTCCTCATGAACGGATCCCTGCCCAAAAACCTTGACGAGGCCAAGTACATAAAGAAGACAGTCGACAGGTATACCATTATGGACAAAAGGTTATACCGCTAGGGGTATTTGACTCTTTACCTTCGGTGTCTTACGCCGGAGGAAGCCAACTATGAATTGAGTGAGGTTAACCTCAGACTTTGCGGGTCACATGTCGACGACAAGAACTTTGCCTTCAAGATGATGTGCCAAAGGTACTACTGGCCGACCATTAAAACGGACACCGTGAAATCTGTGAAGAGATGCGAGAATTGCCAAGTCCATGGAAAACTTCACTATCAACTGCCCACAAAGCTAAGAGCCCTCTAGGCAACCTGGCCATTTGCACAGTAGGGGCTTGACATTCTCGACCCATTTCTCATTGCGTCTAGAAAAAGGAAGTTCATCATGGTGGGTATCAAATACTTCACGAAGTGGGTCACAGCCACCCCGTTGGCCAAAATAACATGACAAAATGTCATGGAATTTGTCCAATAGAGCATAGTTTGTAGATTTAGGATTCCCGAGGTCATCGTGATGGATAACGGAACCCAATTTACCGGCAAAAATTTTACCAAGTATTGCACTAATTTGGGTATCAGGTTAGTCCATATTTTGGTAACTTATCCGTAGGAAAACGAACAAGTAGAGGTCACTAACTGTGCACTACTGCACAAATTGAAGATCAAATTGGAAGACGCTGGGGGCACCTAGGTGGACGAACTGCCCTCCGTGTTATGGTCTTATCGAACAATGCCGAAAGACCCAATGCGTGAAACGCCATTCAGTCACTGGTACGGAACGGAGCCTGTAATCCTGATCAAGATCGGGCTCCCGAGTCTCTAGGTTGAGGCCTTTGACCCACTCAACAACTCTCAACTGTTCAGGGAGCACTTAAACCTGTTGAAGGAAGCATAGGACGCGGCTAGGATGTGCACGACCACCTACCAGCAGCGGTTCACCTGGTATTACAGCAAAAAAGTAAATACGTGGCAATTCGAGGTAGGCGACCTAGTCCTACAAAGTATAGAGGCTACTGGCAAGGTAACCAATAGAAACAAACTCTCCCCGAATTGGGTAGGTTCGTTCTTTATCTCAACCATTCTACGGAACAGAATATACAAGTTTTGAACCCAAAATGGCAAGCTGGTTTCAAGGATGTAAAAAACTATCCATCTAAAAAGGTACTACTAATAACGTTTGCACCTGACCGAGCCAGGTCACAAGTGTATTAAAGATTGCATGTAACAATATACCATGTTTAATAAAATAATTCATTTTTTGCATGTTTATATGGTTTCTTTTTCTTTTTGTTTCTCATGTGAATGCTTGCATGGAATTACATGAAGACAGATGACCTAGACTGCCCCTATGTCGAGTGGGATTTTGCTCATCTGCAGTTAAACCTTAGTCCCATGCCAAGTGGCTCGTGAGCGAATTGATTAAACTTTGGTCCCAAACCAAGTGGCCCATAAGCAGTCAGATTAAACCTCGATCCCATACCAAGCGGCCCATAAGCAATCGAATTAAACCATAGTCCCATTCCAGGTGGCCCGTAATCAGTTGAATTAAACCTCAGTCCCAAACCGAGCGACCTCCAAGCAGTTGGATTAAACCTCGATCCCATACTATGTGACCCATAAGCGGTCAGATTAAACTTTGATCCCATATCAAGCGGCCCTTTTGTGGTTGAACAAGAAACCTTAGGGGGCTTTCATAGTACGCATGCGACGACATCCTCCCACAGGAGATAGCACCGTCAATCTATAATGGTCAATAAATCGAAGCTAAGTGTGGAAGAATGCCGTATGCTCCAAGAATGAGCAGAATGCTCGGAATTACAATCTAGGCACTACTATCCGAAACAAAAGTATCATCAAACCAGGAAAGATAATGTATATGCTGCCAATTTATAATCACAAAAATATACAATGTACAAGGTGGCATCAAACGGCATAAATGTGCTTTTGGGGACATTCAAAGGCCCGGTGGATACAAGAAGTTATCTATACCTATGATTTATCTAGATGACTGCCTAAAGATGGAGGATCCCTTGGAGAATGTGGTGCAGGCCTCCGGTCATACCCAACCGGGTATCCAATCGGTTCCGGTCGATGAGAAGCATCGGCATTCCTTGAATCCAAAAAAATAGATAGGGAAATGGGTGTCCACTAAGGAAACGATCCTCCTGCTGACCTCTCCTCTAGGTCGGAAGCCACCTCCTCAGGATAAAGCATTGTCCTCAGTTTGCCTTCAAGCACCACGATCCTCTCCGTGGCCCAGGTTTGAGCTCCAAAAATTTCATGCAGCCTAGCGTCAGACTATAGTAGGGCCTAGTTGAGGTAGTTAGTTCGTGCTTTACTCTGTAGGGCATCTCCCACTACAACGTTAACGCGGTGCTCCATCTCTTCTGCCACATGCTCAGTTTGAGGCCGTATTGTACGAGCAAGCTCGTCACCCTGGGAAGACAGAAAATCATCCAACCCATGAGGTATCCTCACAGGACGACAGGAGAAAAAGGAGTCAGCAAAGGGGGCGACCATTCATATTTTGAAAGTATTGGAATGGAAAATGCCGATATAAAAAATGCCGGTGTGGGAGGCTAATAATGTAGACGGTTAGAGTGGGCCGGCCTAAGTAAGTGATTAGCCCAAAAGAATTGCAGCCCACTAACCATAGTGTAGCCCATTGACCCATAGATGATCAATGCCCCCAATGGATTAGAGAAGGTCTCTAGGCAGCCGGGTGTGGTCCAAACCAGATGCGGCCCAAGCCCGGAATGGCCCACGAGCCATTTCTTGCATGCAATGGTCATCTATCATAATTAGGCACAATGTTGATAATTTTTCCAAATGGCAACCTTCTCTGAAACAGAAACCCCCAAATTAGTGTAGATTTGGGAAGGGAAACCCTTAAATCGGCACATGACCCACAATGGAAGCTTCTATATTCACGGCATGCGACATCTCCGTGGAGAAAGAAATCCTCTCTCCCGATCATTGTAGGCCTGAATGGCGCCTACATCCTCTCGTTGGAAGGAAAGGATCCCCTCAGACGGCTGACAGCCTGTTATGCCGCTTAAGGAAGGTGGCAAGGTCCGACGGCTATAAAAAGCCTTGGGGACATATTCCAAAGACATGCTCTCTCGAGTATTCAAATTAGCGCAAGCAATCCATCTTTCGAAACAACTAGTCGCTTCCCACTACTCATTTCCGGTGAACCCAATGGTCTGAAAAACCGTTCTTCAAGAGTACACTA
This sequence comes from Nepenthes alata, assembly GCA_028571085.2. NCBI lineage: Eukaryota > Viridiplantae > Streptophyta > Magnoliopsida > Caryophyllales > Nepenthaceae > Nepenthes > Nepenthes alata. The sequence continues at coordinate 3,762 of JAOVVI020012009.1, read as the reverse complement.
TAATCCAAAGCCACTTCACGCCTAGTGCACTTCCGAACTAGACTCACAAACCCCCTTCCCAACTTTAACTCCTATTTCTTCTTGAAAGGAAGATTATTGACTTGAGTGTCAGAGGATAAATCGGGTGGCAAGTCCCGCCGTTTTTCTCTGACTTCTCGTCTTCCTTTGTAGTGTGCAGGATTCAAGCTGCATAGGATGATGATCGGACCCGACTTCAGTACACGCCCAAGAAGTAGCCGAACCCGAATCTGTCCAAAACTCGAATCGAGGACGCATTAAAAAGATAAAATAAAAATAAAAACAATCATTTTGAATTTGAACAGGCATTAATATTCTCAATCCATTTGTTTCCGTCTCTTGATTTTGATATCCACCCCTCTATAGTTATGAAAAAAATGCAATATGACACGGTGAAGAAAATCTACATATTGGAAACCATCGAGTAACCATTTTAGAGACCATCAATATCGAATCTAAGCATGGGGATTTTCGATTGAAATGGTGTTGCGTGCAGTGGGGGTAAAGGGAATTGCATCGAATGCCAGTATTTGTTTTCAACAGTCAAAATTTGAACTATATTATTCCAAAATTGAAAAAATACGAGGAATAATTTTTCCCTGTCATTTTCGCGTGTCGGGTCAGTCGTTCGTGAATTTGAATGAATTTAGTGGTAACGGTCCGCAGCTCAGTACTCCGAAATTGAAAAAACACTCGGAATGATTTTTCCCCGTCATTTCGCCGTGCAGCGGAGGAAAAGGAAAATTACCTCGAATGCCAATATCTGTTTTCAACCGTCAAATATGTCGGCCACTACAATTACACGCAGTCGTTCAGTCAAAAAAATATCCAGATCTGATTTTAAATACACATAATTTAATACAGTTGAATAAAATTTAATTTTTTTATCAATTGTTAATTACTAAACTTATAATTATAAAAAATATAAAAATATATAATATTTTTATCCTGAAAAATTCTCTTTAACCAAAAAAAATTATAACATAAATTTTAAAATAAACCGCTATAATAAATACCAGTTAAAAAAAATATCCTTCCAAAATTATTTTATTACAATCGCGAGTAAAAAATGGTTCAATACAACCATCTAAATATATCCAATAATCTACAAGAGAAATACAATAAGAAATAAAAGTAGTCAAATGAAAACATACTTCTAGAAATTACCTCTAAAATAACGTACCCGACATTGACAGAAAACGAAACTCAAATCGGACCTCAATCAAATATCGAACTTCTTCATCTTCTCTCTCGTTTGTGTAGCCTCCTTATGTAAGGATGATTTCAGAATTATCCTTAAAATACACAATGAGTATTTTTACACTATAGCCTGGCGCTCACGGCACCCCTTTGGCTAGCCTCAAAAGTGCCTTCTTTGGACTTCGGCTTGATGTGCGCCTTAGGCATGCAACCCTGAAATTCGCGCCTAAGGTGCCTCTCAAGCGTGGGTGCCCTCGGCACTTGTCATGCACGCAATTTTTACATGGATTTTCCGCGACCTTTTGATCACCATATGTTTATTGTGATACTCATAAGAAAGTGATAAAAAATCTCACAAAAAAGGCAAAAGTAACCCAATTATCATCGTTCCTGTGTAATAAGGAGATTGATACAAGAATTCAATATTATATTCATTCAACTCTATATGCGCTTTCAATAGACAACTTCATTGGCCATTGGCTAGCATGAGGTCATATAAGCTAAAAAGTAAGGTCGGTTACATTATTTATTACTTGCTATTAGAGCTCATATTATCTATAAATATAACATCATCTTCTTCATCATAGTAACATCTCCTACTTAAATCCTTCCAACAACTTTCTGAGGCTATTGAATATAAGCAGCAATGGCTTCCACAATAATCAATGGTAAGCCAAAGGAAACCAACTATGACAGAGCCAGTGAGCTAAAAGCTTTTGATGATACAAAAGCAGGGGTAATGGGGCTAGTAAACGATGGTATTTCAACCATTCCCCATATTTTCATCCATCCTTCCCACACATTATCCAACTCTTCTCTAATCTCAAATGCTGAAGTCACCACTAACAGCATACCCATTGTGAACTTTAATGGCATCGAGAAAGATCCAAATCTTCGAAAGCGTATCATCGAGGAGATTCAAGATGCTTCTGAGAATTGGGGATTTTTCCAAGTGATAAATCATGGCATTTCCATCCATTCGCTCGAAGAAATGTTGGATGGAGTTCGTAGATTCTATGAGCAAGATACTGAGGTAAAGAAACAGTATTATACCCGGAATCTCAACAAAAATATGGTATATAATAGCAATTTTGATTTACACACTGGACCAGCTGCAAATTGGCGGGATAGCTTTTTAGTTAGGATGGCTCCTCATTCTCCCAATCCTGAAGAACTGCCTGCTGTTTGTAGGTAATTGCTCATAAATTTTAAATTTTAAATTTTTACTTTGGATATTTTTTTTAAAAAAAAAACTTTATGGTATATATCTTACAATTATCTTTGTATTTGGAATTACTATGCCGAAGAATTAGAAATAAAATTTAAAATATAATCAAATAAGAGGTAATAGAAAAGGTTTAGAGTTTATAAATTAGAGTTTAATATTTTCAACCTTCTTGATTCCTTTTTCTTGATAATAATTTTCCTTTTTATATAGTTATGAAAAATAAATGTGATAATAGAAGAAGTTTCACTTTTAAATTTCTTCTCAAGTTAGTTATGCACCCATGAAACATATCCTATAATATGAATGAAATGCTATTCTCATTCGATTTCTACAAAATTTTCCCATTAGCCAAGCTAGATGTTAGGATAGCTAGTAAGCATAACAAAACCTATGCTAATAATTGAATTATTCAAGATCCCTTTAGTCTAAAATTTGTCAACAAAGAGCTTAACTCGGATTGAGGTCAGGTTGAAGCATTTGCAACTGTAGTACTATTGCTCGAGCAAAAATGTTTTGATAAATCATTTTTTTCTGTTTCCAACCGGACTTGCAGAGAGGTAGTGATGGAGTTCTCAAAGGAGGTGATGAAACTAGGGAGCTTACTTTTTGAACTGCTATCTGAGGGTCTTGGACTGAAGCCAAGCCATTTGAATGACATGTATTGTGGTGAAGGACTTGCTGTGGCAGGCCATTACTACCCATCTTGCCCACAACCAGAACTCACTCTGGGCGTTGCCAAGCACGCAGATGATGACTTCTTGACAATTCTATTGCAAGACCAGATTGGTGGCCTCCAAGTTTTACACGAGAATCAATGGCTTGATGTTCCTCCTATGCCTGGAGCTTTGGTGATCAACATAGGAGACCTTTTACAGGTTTTCTCCAAGAAATCTACTTTATCGCCCACTTAATTAAGCTTAATGATTTTTTACTTAGTTTTAGTGCATATATGCTCTCTTTTACTTGAGTCTCCGACTTTACATAAGAAAGTTACAATGCCCTATGAAACCAAAAAATATGTATTTGATAATATTCTTTATGATACTATCTTATATTAAACATTTAAGTGATAATTAAAAATCTAAATATTTAAACCTTGTATCATGTAAATGCAAAAGAAAATCGTTAAATATATACAAAATAATAATTAGATATGATGCATACTAATCATAGTAAAGATGATCAATTTTCTAAATATTTGATCTCAATGGCGTCATCACTAAAATCCAGACTTGCATAAATTAAATCATAAAATAAATGTGATAATATTAATTTGAATAGATTTAACCTAACTAATGATATCATAGCAAAGATTT